>JAJONR010002736.1:0-66918 GCA_029582245.1 Solanum etuberosum
TAAAAAAAACCATAAATACCCTAAACCCTAAAAAATTATAAAAATCCTAAAAGATCTTTATAAACCCTAAACCTCAAAAAATTCTAAACCCAAAAAAACTCTAGAAAAACTTAAGCTCTAAACCCTAAACCCTAAACCCTAAAATACCTTAAGCAAAAAACCTAAACTTAAAACCCTAAACCCTAAGAAACGCTAAAAGCTAAACCCTAAACCCTAAAAAAACCTTAAAATTCATAAACACCCTAAAATAAACTTTTAAAACCCTAAAACAACTCATTGCCTTAAACCCTAAGCCCTAACAACCCCTAAACCGTAAAAACCCATAAAAATTCCTAAAAAAACACTAAACCTAAAAATACCCTAAACCCTAAACCATAAGAAACCCTAAACCCTAAACCCTAAGAAACCTTTAAAAAACCTAAAACCCTACACCCTATACCCTAACCCTAAAAAATCCTAAACACTAAACCCTAAGAAACCCTTAACCCTAAAAAACCCCCAGTCCTAAACTCTAAGAAACCCTAAACCCCCAGACTAATGAAACACTAAGAAACCCTAAAAAAACGCTAGTTATTTCCTTATTTTGTTTCACAGTTGGTTTAGAATTTGTTTTCTATAAATATTAGTTGAAATTTCTGTTTTTAAGGGTTAGACATTATTGTATACTTTTAGTTCTTGGTTATACTTTTTGTTTTTGGTCTTTTGGAATTATTTTGCAAACACTTAGTAATTTAATTTCCAGAAGTTGGTTTATGAAAATTTTACTTTGAATTTCAATTCAAGATTTAGGTTTTCATCTATTCACATTGTAAGTTCATGAATTCTTTTAACCTAATTATGAATTTTGAACTCTCAAGAATGAGTAGCTAAATCCACAACTAGGGTTGTGGGAACCATGAGCAATTAACAAAGTATGAGTAATAATTAAGTAATTCTTGAATAGTGTTTATGCATGTATTGTTAATCCTTTCGTTTAGACGTCTTTTTAATGGTTGCAAACGTTAGAACTCACGTTGTTCCTACTTGCCTTACCAAGGGAGTAACGAATGAGAAAAGGATTAAACAACAGAGATTTAGTTAAGGATTTGCTGCTATCTAATATTCTGCTATCAATTGAAGTGAGGGTGAAAACAAAACTAAATTGATACGATGAATAATCAGGGGTGAAGGTAAGGGTTAGTAATGCACACACCCGTAGACTTACCAAGTTGCGAGGTGAAAGTTCCTGCTAGGATTACAAATCACGTAGGAATACATAACTTATCGGCCTTGCATTACAAACAATAGGATAGGATTACTATTATTAGGATTACTGCGTTAAGAGCTTGTGGGGAGCACACATACCCTAGTTTCCATCTTATATTAATAACTCAAATTGTGAATCTTGTTTACTTGTTACAATCGGTTACTTATTTACAACATTTCCCTGTTTACTTTTCTCAGAAATAGTTTGACTAAACAGAGATAATTATGAGTGAGTTTAAGTCTGAATGACATTCCTCGTGGGATCAACCCAACCTACATGTTGGGTTCTTTACTTGATAACGATCGCTTATAATTCTTTAGAGAGTTGTAATTTGAGCGTATCAAATTTTGGCGCCGCTGTCGGGGAATATCCCTTCTAGATTAAACTAACTACATTGTTGAACTTTAGTCAAGTATTTCCTGATTTTACGTTTTGTTTTGTTTTTGTTTTCTACAGGTTTCTACTCTAGTGTATGCCAAGTACATGGAGTCTAGGCGAACCCTTGACCCCCTACGATCCTGAATTGAGAAGAACTCTGAGGAAAATGAATAATAAAGGGGTACACAACAATCCAATCAGATAGCGTCTATGAGATGGATTTGAATTGCAGCCTCCAGGGGTTGTAAATGTGTCCGCTCAGGTTCATGGTGGTGATCTAATCGAAAATGCTGAAAGGATGCAGAATCTGCCAGCACCGAGGTTTCGTGATCACTATAGGTTTGACTATGATGCGGTTGGATCAGAAGGGCCTATTGTTATCCCACCTCTACCTCCAGGACATACATTTGTGGTGACCAACAGTCTTATACAAATGCTTACGGCAAAAGGGTTGTTTGCTGGGTTGGCTTCAGAAGACCCATACGCTCACATGGCTAAATTGTCATGTGTCTGTAAGAGTTGTGTAGGACGACCGGAGTTGGATATGGATGTTATAGATTTGAGAGTATTCCCATTGTCGTTGACCGGTGATGCTGCTGTGTGGTTTTCTGAGCTTCCGTATAATTCGATCTATACATGGGAAAAATTGTATAAGGTGTTCGTAGCAAGGTATTTTCTGGTGTCCAAGAAGTTCAATCACAAGGATAAACTGAATAATTTTACAGCACTACCTGGAGAGTCCATAAGAAGTTCATGGGATAGGTTCACTAGGTTCATGAGGAATGTTCCGAATCACCGCATAGATGATGAGTCACTGAAGGAATACTTCTATAGAGGACAGGATGACAATGGCCGGGCTGTGTTAGATACTATTGCTGGAGGATCATATGGTGAGTGTAGTTTCGAGGAGATCACTGAAAAACTTGGGAGGATTTCCCAAAATAATAAAGCATGGAGCACTAGAAAGGCAAATACTGGTAGGAGCATGTTTGTAGTCCAAACAACACCAAATCAAGATAATGATGACATTCGTGAAGAGATGGCTCAAATGAGGACAAAACTGGGCTTGGTATTGAAGCATGTGAGTGGAAATGCAGAAAAGGTGGATGCGGTAAATTATCTTACTAGAACTCCACCACCGCCAGTTGAGGAATGTTACTATGAGGAGGATGCAAATTTGGTGACTGATCAGACGGGGGGTTTTTGAACCAATACCCAAGGTTCCAACTCGGATAATTAGCGCCAAGGTCGGAACTATAGCAACTACAACCGTAAGGGAAACTATGTCCGGGATGGGAACTACAATTGTGATAATAATTACAACCGAAACAACTATGGCAACATAAATGATAA
Organism: Solanum etuberosum; assembly: GCA_029582245.1. NCBI lineage: Eukaryota > Viridiplantae > Streptophyta > Magnoliopsida > Solanales > Solanaceae > Solanum > Solanum etuberosum. The sequence goes on from JAJONR010002736.1 coordinate 2,978, forward strand.
GGTTGGGCCCTATGTCCCCCCAGGTAATAGAGAGGTTGGCACTAGTATGACTCACATTGAGGATATGATGCAAAAGATGAAGAAGAGGTTTGATGCAATTGATGAGAATGTGAAAGAGATGCGAAATGACTTTCCTGGAATCGGTCAAAAAGTTGATGCCCATGCAGTGTCAATCAAGCAACTCGAGCAGCAGTTTAGTTAGTTGTCCACCACTGTGAACCCACGTTAGCCTGGCACACTTCCTACCAACACCATCCAAAATCCAAAAAATGATGGGCATTGAATGGCAGTCACTACTCGTGAAGGAAAGCTGACCATTGACCCCCCTATGCCGTCTGAGGTTGAAAAATTGATAGAAAAGGATGAGGATGATATTGAGGTTACTGAAGATCAAAAAATTGACACAGAGAAGGAAGCGGAGGTGACCCAAAAAGTTGTTCCCTTGCCTAGACCTCCACCTCCATTCCCACAGAGACTGGTGAAATAGACCGATGAGGGAAAATACCGCAGGTTCATATCTATGTTGAAACAACTGTCCATAAATGTCCCATTGATAGAAGCTTTTGAGCAAATTCCTGGGTATGCTAAATTTATGAAAGACTTGGTGACCAATAGGAGGGCTGTCAGTTTTGAGAATGATGAGAGGCTGCAACATTGTAGTGCTATTCCTACTAGGTCACTTGTGCAAAAGAAAGAGGATCCTGGAGCTTTCACTATTCCTTGTACCATTGAGATTCTACACTTTGCGAATGGTTTGTGTGATTTGGGGGCCAACATTAATTTGATGTCATTGTCCATTATAAGAAGTTGGGTTTAGGAGCTCCAAAGCCGAGTGTGTTGAGATTCTACACTTTGACAATGATGGTATTGATGAGTATGATAAGCTAGTTGCCGCACTTTATAGGTTCGATTTCCATTTGAAACCAAAAAGATTGGAGTTATATATGAAGAATCGAAACTCCCCACCTGCAAAACCGTCTGTAGATGAGCCTCCAAAACTTGAAATCGAGGCTCTACCATCCCACTTGAGGTATGTATTTTTGGGGAAAGATAGCACTTTACCAGTAATCATTACTTCTGATTTGAGCGAAGAACAAATAGAGGCCTTGGTATCTGTATTGAAGAGGTTTAAGAGGGCTATAGGATGGACTATTGTGGACATCGTTGGGATTCCACCGGACATTTGTTCTCACAAAATCCAACTCATGTCAGATAGTAAGCCAAGTATTGAGCATCAAACACTAAAAACCTTAATAACCCTAAACCTAAAAACCCCTAAAAAGCCAAAAAAAATATATTTAAAACCCTAAAAAAAACCCAATGCCCTAAACCCTAAACCCTAAAAAAACCCCAATGCCCTAAACCCTAAACCCTAAAAAACACCAAATCTAAAAAACCTAAGTTTGAAACTCTAAGAAACCCTAAGCCCTAAGAACCCCTAAACAGTTAAAAACAATAAAAAATCCTAGAAAATGTTTAAAAACCCTAGAAAACTCTAAACCTAAAAATACCCTAGAAAAACTTACGCCATAAACCCTTAAAAAAAAACCTAAAACAATAAAACCTAAGAAAACCTAAATGCTAAACCTTATACCCAAAGAAACACTAAATCCTTAACCTTAACCCTTAGGGCAAAATCCTAAACCCGAAGAAACCCTAAACCCTAAGAGAACCTAAAACCTAAAAAACCCTAAGAAACCTTTTGTGATGAGCTTACCGTGAACCTTGTGTGATGACACCTAGAATTTTCCCCGTTGGTCCGGTTGACTAAGTGATGCTAGCTCCTGAAATGATCTTAGGCAACAATTTTTAAGAGTGAAATAATTTGACAATATACCTCTTTTGTGGCAAACCTTGTGAGATGTGTGAATCTTGCTTGAACCCCTTTGAGCCTTGTCCTTTTCTTGGAATAAAATTGATGAAATTGAAACCCCTCTTTATCCATTCACGCATAATCCTCATGAAAGTGTGGTGTGTTGGAATAGCCAACTTAGGCCAAAAGCCTAAGTTGGGAGTGTGGTGAAAAGAGAAGGAAAATCAAGAAGTGTGAAGAAGTCCCCCTTTATCCATGGACTTGAAAAATATGGAACACCTCCATACAAAAAAAAACAGAAATAAAAGAAGAAAGAAAAAAAAGAAGAATGAAAAAGTGGTGAAATAAAGTTGTGAAAATTGCAAAAGAAATGGGGTATTCGGTATTCCATGAGAAGTGAATAATGGGGTGAATTTTGAGCATGAATGAAAATCCTGAAGAAAAGGAAGGAAAGTTGTTCACACCACATTTCATGAGGATAGCAGCCACTGAGCCTAAATGACCATACCTTTACACTCAGCCCCGTTACAAGACTTAAAAAGACCTTTTTGATCTTGAATGAGCTGAAACAAATGTTGGCTGGAAAATAAGGGCAAACCTATGGGTGAAGTCATGCATGTGGTCATCTTTTTGAGTGTTAGAGTTGTTTGTGATTCCGGAGGTATGAATTGTTGAACAATTGTGTATGAATATGGAATCATCTTTATGTGAGGGCATTTGAGTACCTTTGTGGAGCTTGAACTTGCATTTGAAGCAAGTATTGTGAACTTGAGAATCTTTGATAATGGTGAGTCACAACTTGAATCTTTGAGTGCACAATTAATCCTTGTATGAGTAAGTTGAGTCTTGTTGTGTGCATTCATGATTGAGTCTTTTATAGCACTGTTTGAGACATCCTTTTTGAACTACTAAACTAGAGTTTTACTTAAGGACAAGAAAAAGTTTAAGTTGGGGGTGTTGATGAGTCCGAGATTTGGACTCATTCAGGGCATTATTTGTATAGATTTAGTGTCCTCAAATGCTTATTTTGTGCCAATAACTAACGTAAAACCCTTGATTTTCAGGATTATGGATTGAGGAACAAAACAAGGACACTAAGTTGCAAAAAGGAACAAAGAGAGGTGAAAGAATGAAGAAAAGAAAGCCTGGTGATCGCCAAGTCCACTTGGCGGGTCGCCGAATGGCCATTTGACCACCTAAAGTTCCAGTGTGCCAAGCTTTGAGGGTAAAAATCAAGTTGGTGAGAGAAAGGAGCAGTCGGTGGATCACCGAGTGGTTCCACGATGCAGTGTTGGACTTCCCAAAGTTACAGACCTTGAGGATGCTGAATGCCAAGGCAGAAGGGCGATTGAAGTGACCAAAGGGCGGATCGCCGAGTGGTTCGGTGAGCCCGACTTACTTCACCGAGTGACTCTTCGCAGCACATTTTTGGCGACTATAAATACATTTTTGAACATTTAGTTTAAGAAAAGTTTTTCATATCAATTCGTATCTTAGAGTCTATTTTTGAGTTTTGAACTGAAGAGACAGTTTTCTCTAGTTTTTCCTAAGCTTTGAAGAATTGAAGTTTTTCACTTTTGAGAAATTGGAAGGGGGTCTTTGATATTCTTCGAACTGGAAAATTGTAAGGACAAATCAATCTTACCCAGTTTATGGAAACTCAATTTGGTAATGATTTTTATCTTTTTATAATGTCTAGCTAAAGCCCCAATACTTGGGGTGTGATTATGTGATTATGGGATGATTTAGCTTATGGGTGTTCCTAATTGTTAGTTTATTTGCTATTTAAAAGTGAGTTCAATCATTTATTGAGGATTAATTTAAGAATTGTATTTGCAAATGCGATTCTACCTTTGTGTTCTTGGCTTGCTCGAGAGAGAGGTTTTAGAACGAAGGTGTTTGATTGATGGTCTGTGGGTATTGGGTTGACCTGGGTTCAGCTCGAGAGAGTGAATCCTAAACCCTTTTCCACACATTCAGCTCGAGAGAGTGAATGGACTAAGGTGTGGGCTGTTCTTATTTTGCATGCTTGTTGATGTTCGAGAGAAATCAACTTGATTCGGGGTAAATTGTTCGAGAGAAAATTTATCTCCTCTATGCCTAGCTTACTCACTAATATTTAGCCATTTTCTAATAATTGCAATTACTCATTCGTCAATAATAGCCGATAATCAAATCACATCCCAAGAACCCATCTCATTATTGTTATTTCATATTGTTTGCTGCTGTTTGTAGTTGATAATTTTAAAACCAAAACCCCCCATCTGACATCTGTGTCATCCCCTGATTTGAATGATGTTTTTATTCGATCATTTTTATTCCTATGACTGATTTGAGCATATTCGTACTACCCTATTGAATTTCAAACACGTACCGCTCTCTATGGGATTCAACCCCAACTCATTCAATTGGGTTTTATACTGATTAATGACCGTTGGCGCTTAGAATTGGATGAAGTGTCTTTGATAGCGTTATTCAATCACTGCTCCCCCGTCCCCTAGATCTACTAGTGGTTCGACAACCTCCAGGCCTCTGATCACTCAGGCCATGCTCCTCAAGATGGGGCACCTAGCCCATTCTGCCGATGTGCGGGCTTCCCGGTTAGAGGCCGATGTGCCCTGGATGATCGATAGAGCTATTACAGTTGTGCTGAAACCTCTCCAGGCTTCCATTGATGCACTCACACTGAGAGTAGAGATTTGCGAGAGAGGACAGGGTATGACTTCTGAGGTTACGACTTTGAAAGATGATGTTTCTGACCTGAGGAAGGATGTGGACCATCTAAAGTCCACAAAATTTTCTTCGCTTTTTGGGATGGTGGAGATCCCAGCTGATCCGAGTGTTGAGATTCCAGCTTATGGTAAGGTACCTCCAGCTACTACCGGAGATGATACTATGAAGGATACTGTTGTTGTTGCTTCTGAGGCCGAGACAAATGAGGAGCAAATTGAGGTGCGAGATGCAGTTGTTTATGAGGATCTGACCGACTTAGAGGGTGCCATGTTCGAGACAGCTAGACAATCCTCCTTGCGAGATACTACTATGGCAGAGCCTAGTACAGTTACAGTTGACGCAACACCGGACATTGATGCCCCGACAGACAGAGTGACTGAGTAGCCAGGATGATTTTTCCCCTCCCTCTCTGTTATTTTCTGATACTTTATATGTTGTTTTAGTTGCATATGAGGACAATTGCTTCTTTTTGTTGGGTGGGGTGAGGTATTTCCATACCTACCTCTTGTGATTTTGATTTGTTTTGTGAATATTGGGCTGATTTTGTTTATTTATATATGTTTTTGATCTTGATCTTGTGGATGTTTTAGCTTATGGCCCATGGTTTTGAAATGAAATTGGTTTTGACCCTAATTTAAGAATTTTGCCACCTCTTTTGTGTGTGATTGTGCTTGTTCTTGTGCAAATTTGAGTGTCAGTTGTGGTCAATACTGATGATTTGAATCGTGATCCTAATTGAACAAAATGAATGTACAGCTACGATGAGGCAAACGAAGTTACATAGGCAATATGTGAACTTTAGGCATATCATTGTGACTAGCTGGTTGTCAAATGAGTCTGTTGCAATGAACATTGCACACTAGCTAGAAAGTGTGGAATCTTGTTTGATATTGCTACCAATGACTTGAGTGATGAGAATACTTTGAACACTGTGTGTGATGACACCTAAAAATTTTCCCGTTGATCCGGTTGATTGAGTGATGCAAGCACTTGAAATGATCTTAGGCAACAAATTTTAAGAGTGAAAATAATTTGACTATATACCTCTTTTGTGGCCACCCCTGTGAGATAAGTGAACCTTGCTTGGCACATTTTGAGCCTTACCTTTTTTCTTGAAAGAAACTTGAGAAATTATGACCTCTCTTTGTCCATTTACCCATAACTTTCATGAAGTATTGTTTGTTTGAATAGCCAACTTAGGCCAAAAGCCTAAGTTGAGGGTGTGGTGAAAAGAGAAGGAAAGTCAAGAAGTGTGAAAAACCCCCCTTTGTGTGATTGTTTTGAAAGAGATGGAATCCCTCCATGTAAAAAAAGGGAGAAAATAGAAAAGGAAATGAAAAAGAAGAAAGAAAAGAAAAATACTAAAAAAGTTCTGAAATAAAGTAGTGAAAATTGCAAGCAAAATGGGGTATCCGGTAGTTCATATGAAGTTGAATAATGGGATGGATTGTGAGCATGTTTGAAATTATCAAGAAAAGGAGAAAAGTGATGTTCAGATCATACTTCATGAAGCTAAAAGTCACTAAGCCTAAATGACCATACCTTTGGACTCAGCCCCATTACAAGCCTTGAAAAGACCTTTGTGATCTTGAGTGAGCTGAAGCAAATGTTGATTGGAAAATAAGGGCAAACGTATGGGTGAAGTCATGCATGTGTTCATCTTTGTGAGTGTGAGAGTTGTATGTGATTCTGGAACTTTAAATTGTTGAGTAACTTTGTGTGAATAGGGAATCATCTTTGTGTGAGGGCATTTGAGTACATTTGTTGAGCTTCAACTTCCATTTGAAGCAAGTATTGTGAACTTGAGCATCTTAGATAATGGTGAGTTACAATTTGAATCTTTGAGTGCACAATTGATCATTGTTTAAGTAGTTTGAACCTTGTAGTGTGCATTTATGCTGAGTCTTATGCAGCACTATTTGTAGACATCCTTATTGAACTGCTGAACTTGAGATTTACTTGAGGACAAGAAAAAGTTTAAGTTGGGGGTGTTGATAAGTCCTAGATTTGGACTCATTTAGGGCTTTGTTTTGAAACTTTTAGTGTCCTCAAATGCCAAATTTGTGCTATAAATTGATGTTAAAGCCTTCATTTCCAGGTATGTTGATTAAGGAGCAAAGCAAGGACACTAACAGGCAAAAAAGAACAAAACAAGCTGAAGAAGTGGAGAAAGGCGAGCCTGGTGATCGCCAAGGCCACTCGGCGACTTGCCTAGTGGCTCTTCAGTCCGCCTAAAGTTCTAGTGTGACAGCCTTGAGGGAAGAAACCAACTCGGCGACTGGAAGGGGTCAGTAGGCGAATTGCCGATCAGTTCCGCGATGACAAGATTGATAGCCAAAGTTACAGAACTTGAGGATGCTGAGAGACAATGCATGAAGGCGATAGAAGAGAGCGAAGGGCGGTTCACCGAACCACTCGGCAAACCCGACTTACCTTGCCTAATGGCCTTTCTGGCTAATTTTTGGCGATTATAAATAGGATTTTGAATGCTAAATTGAGAAGCTTGCTACCATTTAGAATAGTTTTCTTTGAAAGTTTGACAGTTTCCTAGTAGACTTAAAGGCTTTTTGAGACTCAATTCGAAGATTTTGCAGGTGGGTTATTGATTTCCATCAATTTGGACCATTGTAAAAGCTTGAATACTCTTACCCAGATCATGGCTAATGCATTTGGTAATTGTTTTTCTGTTTTCATGATAAGTGGCTAAAACCCCAATTCTTGGTGTGTGATTGTGTGATTATGGGTTGAATTAGCTTATCGGTATTGCTTATTACTAATTTAAATGCTATATTGAAGTGGGTTTAATCATTAGCTGTGTTTTTATTTATGAACTGTAGTTGAAAATGCAGTTTTAATTTTGTGTTCTTAGCTTACTCGAGAGGGAGGTTTTAGAACCAAAGCTTTTGATTAATGGTTTTGGGTATTGTGTTGATTTGGGCTTAGCTCGAGAGAGTGAATCCTAAACCCTATCCCATCCATCTTGCTGGAGAGAGAAGATGTATTAAGGTAGTGGGCTGTTCTTATTTGTTAAGCTTGTTGATGTTCGAGAGAAATCACTTGAATCGAAGTAGTTGTTCGAGAGAAAGCTATTTCACTCATAGTCCAGCCTACCCACTGATATTTAGCTATTTGTTAGTAGTTGCAATTACCCATATAGCGAAATTTGCCTATAATTGACACATCCCGAGAATTCCTCTATCTATTGTTAAATCAGTTTTGTGTATTGTCGCTGTAGTTGATAATTGCAAACCACAACTCCCCATCTGAAATTTATTGTCACCCCATTCCAACTTTTTTATGTATCTTTTTCGATAATTTCTATTCCTATAGCTGATTAGACCTCGTTTGCACTTCCTAAGTGAATTTGAACACTTACCACTCCCTGTGGGTATGACCCCAACTCTTCGTTGGGTTTTATACTACTTAACGATCGTTTTCACCTAGAATTGGATGAGGTGTGCTTGAAACGTTAATCAACTACCATACCTTAGCTATGAATCCCAACGAATTTGAGTAGAAAAGGTTGCTTCTTCAACCCTAGCTTCCACTTTCTTCTTTTTCTTCCTTGAAGTTCTAGAGAGAGAATTTAGGGGGAAAGTTGGTTTTGTTTTGGGATTTTGGAAGTATGAGGAAGATGACTTAATTTGGTGACTTTAAAACCTTATATATTTAGTCTAATTTAGTGTAAAACGACGTCACTTAATATTAATAAAAACTAGGAATCCCCAAAATGCCCCTAAGTGTAACTGCCATAAGGCAGTTTCAAGCCTCACCCACGACCACGGTCCGTGGATGGACCCACGTGGCATGCATGTGAACCGTGGGTTGAGGTTTTGGGGCCTGTTTTGCAGGCCTTGACCCAGGACCCCTCACCCACGGGGCGTGGGGTAACCCACGAAGCGTGAGTCCCCTCCGTGGGTCACTGCCAGGCAGCCTTCTAAGGGTTCTCCTCAAGGACCCATGGTTGGTCCTTGGGGGTCATACCTTGACGTTCTAACATGAAACCCTATATTTTTAGGTACGGGGAGGTATGTTTACGACTCTAACCCTCATGTTAAGCTCTAGTTTAGTCTACTAGTTTCTGTAGTGTTACAATATCTCCCCCTTGGGAATAAAAGACTCAAAACTAGCAGCCCAACATACATGAAAGGTCAAAATAATGCACAATTCAAAGGAAGAAACTTCAACTCCATCTCAAACATAATCAATGCAACACAAGAAAGTAGGAACTACATCTAACAACCCATTATGCATGAAACTCAACGTTTCTCATATTCATAGGAGGAACTACTTTCTCCAACTAAAAACATGATCAACACAATACCATGGAGCCAATATGCAATTACTCTCAAAAGCATACTAAAGCATGTTTACCTACTCATCTCATGAAGCCAAATATGCAACTCATACTAAAGGCACAACAACATGAAGAACACATAAATCATGAAAACTCATTTTCCTACTAAACATGAATTTCTCAAAAACATGCATAACATAAGGAAATCATGGAAAATACATATAGCACACATGACTCCCAAAACTAGAAGACTCAAGAGGAACTACTTACCTCAAGCTTGAATAGGAGTAGAAGGACAGAGATGAGGATATCGGGACTTCATATCGGCCTCGGCCTCCCAAGTAGCACCCTCAACTAAATGATTTCTCCATAGAACTTTCACGGAAACTATTTCCTTATTTCTCAATCTCTTGACTTGCCGGTCTAGGATCTCTACCGGAACCTCTTCATATGAAAGACTTTCATCAACTCCTAAACCTTCTAAGGGAATAATGGATTCCGTATCTCCAATCCACTTCTTAAGCATGGAGACATGAAACACCGGATGAACCGGAACCAACTCATTTGGCAAATCTAACTCATAGGCAACTTTCCCAACATGTTTCAAAATTTGGTATGGGCCCACATACCGGGGACTGAGTTTTTCCTTCTTGCCAAACCTCATCACACCTTTCATAGGTGAAATATTTAGATAGACCCAATCATTAGCCTCAAATTATAAATCCCTTCTTCTAACATCGGCATAAGACTTTTGCCGACTTTGGGCCATCCTCAACTTCTCTCTAATAAGTCAGACTTTCTCAATGGCCTCATAAACTAGTTCGGGACCAATTAGAGCGATTTCACCTACTACAAACAAACCAACCAGAGACCTACATCTCCTACCACACAAGGCTTCAAAGGGGGCCATACCAATACTTGAGTGATAGGTATTATTGTAGGCAAACTCTATTAAAGGCAAGTGGTCATCCCAATTACCCTTGAAGTCAATTAAACATGCCCTTAACATATCTTCTAATGTTTGAATGGTACGCTCAGCTTGCCCATCGGTTTGAGGATGATAGGCCGTGCTAAGCTTAACCTTAGTTCCAAGACCTTTTTGGAATGACTTCCAAAAGTGTGAAGTAAATTGAGTACCCCGATCCAAAATAATTGATAAAGGTACCCCATGCAACTTCACTATCTCTCTTATATACAACTTGGCATAGTCTTCTGCCAAAAAGAAACCTTGACGGGAATGAAGTGGGCTGATTTTGTCATCCGATCTATAATGACCCAAATAGAATCATGTTGCCTTCGGTGGGATGCAAACCCACAATAAAGTCCATATTCATATCTTCCCACTTCAAAGTGGTAATACTTATATTTTGGGACAAGCCTCCCGGCCTTTGATGCTCAACGTTAACTTGGTGACAATTAGGACATTTCGCTACAAATCCTACAATATCTTTCTTCATACCGTTCCACCAATAGACTTCCCGTAGATCATGGTACATCTTGGTTGATCCCGGATGAATAAAATACCGAGAACTATGAGCTTCCTCTAAAATTTGTTTCCTCAAACCATCAACATCTGGAACACATAACCGACCTTGGTACCTAAGCACCCCATCTCCCCCTTGGGAGAAAGCCTCAACGGACTTCTTTAGTACCGACTCTTTCAACTCAACTAATATAGTATCAAGGCCTTGTTTAGACTTCACATCCATCAAAAAGGATGATTCGGAACCATTATGGACCATGACACCAGCCTTGGTGGAATCCACTAGTTGGATACCTAGTCGGGCCAATCTATGCACCTCACGAACAAATTCTTTCTTTTCGTCCTCTACATGAGCCACACTACCCATGGACAATCTACTAAGTGCATCCGCTACAACATTAGCTTTGCCGGGGTGATAAAGGACACTCATGTCATAATCCTTTAATCGTTCTAACCACCTTCGTTGATGAAGATTCAAGTCTTTTTGACTAAACACATATTGAAGACTCTTGTGATCTGTAAACGCATCAACATGAACCCCATAGAGATAATGCCTCCATATCTTTAATGCAAACACAACCACCGCTAACTGAAGGTCATGGGTAGGATAATTCTTCTCATGGACTTTAAGTTGCCTTGAAGCATAGGCAATCACTTTACCATTTTGCATAAGCACACATCCCAACCCAACTCTAGAGGCATCACAATGCACCACAAAACCATCCGTACCTTCCAGTAAGTCAACACCAGAGCGGAAGTAAGTCTATCTTTCAACTCTTGGAAACTTTTCTCAAAAGCTTCCGACCACAAAAACTTAGCTTTCTTTTGAGTCAAAGCCGTCAACGGAGAAGCAATGGAGGAAAGCCCCTCAACAAACCTCCTATAGTAACCGGCCAAACCCAAAAAAATTCTAATGTCGGCGGGAGATAGAGGTCTAGGCCAACTCTTGACCGCATCCGTCTTCTTAGGATCTACCTTAATACCCTTACAGGACACAATATGACAAAGAATGCAACGGACCTCAACCAAAACTCACACTTGCTAAACTTTCCGAAAAGTTGATAGTCCTTAAGAAACTTGCAATAAAACCCTCAAATGGTCAACATGCTCATTCTCACTCCTTGAATAGATCAAAATATCATCGATAAACACGATCACAAACATGCCAAGATATTGGCGGAACACTCTATTCATTAAGTCCATGAACGCCGTCGGAGCGTTAGTCAAACCAAAGGACATTACTAGAAATTCATAGTGACCATATCTTGTTCGGAAAGCCATCCTTGGAATATCAACCCCTCTCACCCTCAATTGGTGATAACGCGAACAAAGATCAATCTTAGAGAAATAACTAGCCCCTTGGAGTTGGTCAAATAAGTCATCAATTATTGGAAGGGGATACTTGTTCTTAATGATCACTTTATTCAATTGACGATAATCAATGCACATTCTAAGGGACCCATCCTTCTTTCTAACAAACAACACCGGAGCACCCCATGGAGAGATACTCGGTTGAATAAAACCCTTGTCTAATAGATCTTTCAACTGTTCTTTCAACTCCTTTAACTCGGCCGGAGCCATCCTATAAGGAGGAATGGAGATAGCTTGCGTATCCGGAAGAAGGTTAATACAAAAATCTGTTTCACGCTCAGGAGGATTACCAGGGAAATCATCGCGGAACACTTTCAGAAACTCATCAACTACTGGAACAGACTTTAGAGAAGGGGTTTCGGATTCAACATCCCTCACCCTAACAAGATGGTAAATACACCTTTTGGAGATCATCTTCCTACCTTTAAGACAAGAGACAAATTAACCTCTAGGCATAGAATCCCCCCCCTTCCACTCTAAGATAGGCTCATTCGGAAATTAGAATCTAACCACCCGAGTTCTACAATCGATAGAGGCATAACATGCATGCAACCAATCCATACCAAGAATCACATCAAAGTATAACCTGTCAAGTTATACCAAGTCAACAAAAGTACTCTATGGGACAAGGAAATGGTACATCTTCTATAAACCCTCTTAGCCACCACAGAATCACCAACCGGGGTAGAAACCGAAAAAGGTTCTAATAACACTTCGGGGAGCATATCAAACTTCATGGCCACATAAGGTGTCACAAAGGAAAAAGTAGCACCGGGATCTAACAAGGAATATACATCAATAAGAAAGACTTTTAACATACAGGTCACCACATCCGGGGAGCTCTCTTGGTCACCTTGGGATTGAAGAGCATAAAAATGGTTTTGCTTTTGGGCATTGGAGTTTGAACCGCTTGGAGGAGCTTTTTTATCTTCACTTCCCTTAACCTTGAGCATCGGACAATTTCTCATCTTGGAGCCAATATTTATACAACTAAAACACCCACTGGTGAAAATAAGGTACTTACCATCATGCTTTCTACTACATTTTGCACAATTAGGCCTAGCAACATAAGAACCACCACTATTACCTCCTTGAGGTTTAGGGTTGGAAACCCTATCCTTGTTGACCCTTGGAGCATTAGAGGAGCCTTGGTTGGAAAACCTTTGTCTAAATCTTGGTCGACCTTGTCCATCGGACCAAGCATTGGAGAAGTTCCCATCACCGGTTCTAGCTCTTTTCACTTCTTTATTATTTCTCTTGAGTTTTGACTCCTCAATTTGTTGAGCGTACACCATAAGCCTTGAGATATCTATGTCATGATGGAGCATTTCCGTATGACATTCTTTTTCAACCAAGTCGGACACACCCGTCAAAAACCTACTCATCTCATCCCTCGAATCGGACACCATAGTTGGACCATACTTGGATAATTGAGTGAATTTTAGTGCATACTCCTTCACTCTCATGCTTCCTTGACGAAGATTGATGAACTCTTCCACCTTAGCTTCCTTCAACTCTCGGGGAAAGAACCTATCAAGAAATGCCGATTTAAACACTTCCCACTCTATGGGATCCGCTCCTACCGGCCTATTATTCTTCCATTGAGTATACCATACTTGAGAAACACTCTTCAATTGGTAAGCGACTTACTCCGCTTTCTCTACCGAAGTCACCCTCATAATAGCAAGTATTTTGTAAACCTCCTCCACAAATTCTTGAGGGTCCTCTTCCACTTTGGAGCCATGAAACCTGGGAGGGTTCATTCTAGCAAAATCCCTAACCCTTGAAATAGCTGAATTCACATTAGTATTCACCGGAGCTATAACTTCTCTATTGGCTTGAGCCGTCACGACTTGAGCCAACATTTGGATAGTAGACCTAAACTCTGCCTGCGTCACAGTTTCAACCAAAGGATCACCCGGAGCTTGATTAGCTTTAGGAGGAGCTCCTTGATTCATATTCTCATCTTCCATCCTTCTAGTGTTAGCCCTTCATGTATTCATATCCTGAAGACACAAGAAAAGGATTAGGAGAGAGACTTTATAGAGTTAAACTCTAAGGCACGACTTAACAGTAATGAAAGAAGTGTAGTTTCCTAATCATCTTGTAGCCTCTCATTCATAAATGTGGCACGCTTCACACTCATGAACAAAACTCTACTAGACGTGGCTTATGAGACATCATCCTAGAATCATTCTAAACCTTGTGCTCTGATACCAAGTTTGTCACGACCCAGGGGTACCCCCTAGATGTAACAAGGCACATAGAACCCCTATAGGCACCATGTAAGCCACTTAGCATATCATAACATAAGAATAGAACAATAAAGAGTAAAAACGCATTGCTAGTCCAAATTTTTCATAAAGGAAAATGGAAGTCTAGACTTGTCTCAATATAGCCATCTATTTCAATAGTTCAAATGAAAAGGGACACAGCCCATACAACATAGTCCGAAAATAAAATACTTGAAATGAAACTACAAATGAAACACGTATCCTTGAATCATGAGGACTCACCACAAGCTAAGAGAATAGTCGAATCCAATCTTGAATCAAATGATGACCGCCTTAAGAACCAGACTCAACACTTGGGAAAAGTAAAGGAAAATATGGGTTAGTACAAAAATGCACTAAGTATGATAGCCATGCATAAAATCATGAAACATACTAAAAGGGACATTTTAGTTGAATGTTTGCAATTTACAAGGATAAAGCATCATTTTAAAGATAAAGGAAAAGCATAAGTCATAAGCATAATCAACTCATAGATCATCGTACCATAAGAAGAACATATCATACATACCCTCAAAGCATACTTGTGCAATGCATGAATAAGATCCCATAATCTCACCCATACTTAAGTAAAGCTTCTTGAGTAACTATAGTTCATAATTCATCTTCTTGTTCATACTATCATAATGGGGAATAAGCCTTAACCGACATAAACCATGTGAGCTTACCATGGAATCCGGTGTTACCCAAACCGAAAAGGGTTGTCCTACTTGCCTAAGGTAGAACCATACAATTAGCTTAGGTGGATCCACTAGCTAAATACCTATGAGGGCACATAGTTTATGGGAAAAAGAGATTGCTACTAGAAACCTGGACTCAACTATGGTATAAGGTTTCCATCTCATGAGATCATACTTTGGGAACCCGAACTCAACTAAGGTAGAAGGAACCCATTTGGAAAGCCGGACTCAACTAGTGTAAAACCTTTCATTGGGAAGCCAGACTCAACTATCGTATAAGCTTCCATCTCATACTCATATCCACTAGGTGCTAAGCATTAATTCCCATAGATTACATAGTAAGTCTTGACTTAAGTTCATATTCATGGAAGAATGTCTTGACACTCAATCCAACATAAATCATACTATAGCTCATAGATTCAATAGGTGAGAATAGCCTTTCAACCTTAGAATCATCATATTGTGAGAAAACCTTTCACATCATATCATAATCATACATAGGTATGTATATGAGGATAACCTTCCAACACAACAACAACTAGATCATAATCATATTCACTTTACTCTCAAAGTATTCTTAAAGCATATACATAACCCTCATAATCATGCATAATTCTCATACATTGCCCTTCAAGGACCATAGATCATATTCCATCAACACATATAGAACTACTACATTAGACATGGATAATAACATGATTCAAACAACTCAATTACTACAAGCATAATCTCATAATATCCTTGTTTCATCAATTCACCCACATCATAAGGTCATAAATTGGGAATATGGGGATTTCATGGATTCTTGGGGGACTTCAACATAAAACAATAATAAATCCTCAATTAAATCATAATATAAAGTAATTAAATCAATAGAATCATTTTTAAAGGAATCCATGACTTGGAGTCAAACTCTAGCTTTTGAGGAATTTACTAGTTTTGAAATTGAGTTTGGAGGAACTCTATGGACGAAGACTATCCATGGATGAAGGACTACCATACCTTAGCTATGAATCCCAATAAATTTCACTAGAAAAGCTTGCTTCTTCAACCCTAGATTCCAATTTCTTCTTCTTCTTCCTTGAAGTTCTAGAGAGAGAATTTTGGGGAAAAGTTGGTTTTGATTTGGGATTTTGGAATTATGAGGAAGATGACTTAATTTGGTGACTTTAAAACCTGATATAGTTAGTCTAATTTAGTGTAAAACGATGTCACTTAATATTAATAAAAAAACTGGGAATCCCCTAAATGCCCCTAAGTGTAACTGCCATAAGGCAGTTTCAGGCCTCACCCATGACCCCACGACCACGGTCCGTGGATGGACCCATGTGGCATTCTGGTGAACCATAGGTTGAGGTTCTAGGACCTGTTTTGTAGGCCTTGACCCATGACCCCTCACCCACGGGGCTTGGGCTGACCCACGAGCCGTGAGCCCCCTCTATGAGTCACTACCAGGCAGCCTTCTAAGGGTTCTCCTCAAGGACCCATGGTTGGTCATTGCGGGTCGTACCTTGACGTTCTAACATGAAACCCTATATTTATAGCTACAGGGAGGTACGTTTATGACTCTAACCCTCATGTTAAACTCTAGTTTAGCCTACTAGTTTCTAGAGTTTTATAATTTCCTTTTCGGATTATGTTGTAAGGGCTGTGACCCTATTTGATTCAAGTATTGTAATAGATGGCTATATTGAGACAATTCTAGACTTCCGCTTTCCTTTATGAAAATTTTGGACTTGAAATTTGATTTTACTCTTTATTGGTCTATGCTTATGTTATCTTATGCTAAGTGGCTTACATGGTGCCTTTCAGGGTTCTATATGCCTAGTTACATCTAGGGGGTGCCCTTGGGTCGTGACAAACTTGGTATCAGAGCACAAGGCTTAGAATGATTCCAGGATGATGTCTCATAAGCCACGTCTAGTAGAGTCTTGTTGCTGAGTGTGAAGCGCGCCACATTTATGAATGAGAGGCTACAAGATGATTAGGAAACTACACTTCTTTCATTACTCTTAACTCGTGCCATAGAATTTAGCTCTATAAAGTCCCTCTTCTAATCCTCCTTGTGTCTTCAGGATATGAATACACGAAGGGCTAACACTAGAAGGATGGAAGATGAGAATGCGAATCAAGGAGCTCCTCCTCAAGCTAATCAAGCTCTGGTTGATCCCTTAATTGAGAATGTGACCTATGCGGAGTTTAGGTCTACTATCCAAATATTGGCTCAAGTCGTGACGGGTCAAGCACATAGAGAAGTTGTAGCTCCGGTGAATCCTAATGTGAATTCGGCTGCTTCAAGGGTTAGGGATTTTGCTAGAATGAACCCTCCCAAATTTCATGGCTCCAAAGTGGAAGAGGATCTCCAAAGGTTTATCAATGAGGTTTATAAAGTTCTTGCTATTATGGGGGTGTCTTCGGAATAGAAAGTGGAGTTAACCGCCTACCAACTAAAACATGTTGCTCAACTGTGGTATGATCAGTGGAAGGGTGGAAGACCCGTAGAAGTGGGCCCGGTAGGATGGAAATTTTTCAAATCAGCATTTCTTGATAGATTCTTTCCCCGAGAGTTGAGGGAAGCTAAGGTGGAAGAGTTCATTAACCTTTGCCAAGGAAGTATGATCGTGAAAGAGTATTCCCTAAAATTCACTCAATTATCCAAGTATGCTCCCACTATGGTTGTGGATTCGAGGGATAAGATTAGTAGGTTTTTGACGGGTGTGTCCGACTTGGTTGAAAAAGAATGTCGTACGGTAAGGCTCCATCATGACATGGATGTCTCAAGGCTTATGGTGTACGCTCAACAAATTGAGGAGTCAAAACTCAAGAAAAAGAATAGGGAAGTGAAAAGAACAAGAACCGGTGATGGGAATTTCTCCATTGCTAGGTCCGATGGACAAGGTCGACCAAGGTTTAGGCAAAGGTTTTCCAACCAAGGCTCCTCTAGTGCTCCAAGGGTCAACAAAGATATGGTTTCCAACCCTAAACCTCAAGGAGGAAATAGTGGTGGTTCTTTTGTGGCTAGGCCTGATTGTGCAAAGTGTAGAAGAAAGCATGATGGTAAGTGCCTAGTTGGCCCCGATGGGTGTTTTAGTTGCGGGAAGATTGGCCACAAGATGAGAGATTGTCTGGTGCTCAAGGTTAAGGGAAAAGAAGATAAGCAAGCTCCTCCAAGCGATTCAAACTCCAATGACCCAAAGCAAAACCGCTTTTATGCTATTCAATCCCGAGGTGACCAAGAAAGCTCTCCGAATGTGGTGACCGGTATGTTAAAAGTCTTTCTTATTGATGTGTATGCCTTATTAGATCCCGGTGCTACTTTGTCCTTTGTGACAACTTATATGGCCATGGAGTTTGATATGCACCCCGAAATATTATTAGAACTTTTTTCGGTCTCTACCCCATTTGGTGATTCTGTGGTGGCTAGGAGGGTTTATAGATGATGTCCCATTTTCTTGTCCCATAGAGTTACTCTTGTTGACTTGGTAGAGCTTGACATGTTATACTTTGATGTGATTCTTGGTATCGATTGGTTGCATGCATGTTATGCCTCTATTGATTGTAGAACTCGGGTGGTTAGATTCCAATTTCCGAATGAGCCTATCTTAGAGTGGAAAGATGGAAATTCTATGCCTAGAGGTCAATTTGTCTCGTCTTAAACCTAGGAAGATGATCTCCAAAGGGTGTATTTACCATCTTGTTAGGGTGAGGGATGTTGAATCTGAAACCCCTTCTCTAGAGTTGGTTCTGATAGTTAATGAGTTCCCAAAAGTTTTCCCTGATGATTTCCCCGGTAATCCTCCCGAGCGGGAAATAGATTTTGGTATTGAGCTTTTACCAGATACGCAACCTATCTCAATTCCTCCTTATAGAATGGCTCCAGTGGAGTTAAAAAAGTTGAAAGACCAACTAAAGGATTTATTAGATAAGGGTTTTATTCAACTGAGTATCTCCCCATGGGGTGCTCCGGTGTTATTTGTTAGAAAGAAAGATGGGTCCCTTAGAATGTACATCGATTATCATCAATTGAACAAGGTGACCATTAAGAACAATATCCCCTTCGAAGGATTGATGACTTGTTTGACCAACTTCAAGGGGTTAATTATTTCTCTAAGATTGATCTTCGTTTGGGTTATCACCAATTGAGGGTGAGAGGGATTGATATTCCAAAGACAGCCTTCCAAACTCGATATGGTCACTATGAGTTTCTAGTAATGTCCTTTGGTTTGACTAACGCTCCGGCGGCATTCATGGACTTAATGAATAGAGTGTTCCTACAATATCTTGACATGTTTGTGTTATTATTTATCGATGATGTTTTGATCTATTCAAGGAGTGAGGATGAGCATATTGACAATTTGAGGGTTGTATTGCAAGTTCTTAAGAACCATCAACTTTTCGCAAAAGTTTAGCAAGTGTGATTTTTTGTTAAGGACTGTAGCGTTCCTTGGTCATATTTTGTCGAGTAGGGGTATTGAGGTAGATCCTAAGAAGACGGATGTGGTCAAGAGTTGGCCTAGACCTCTATCACCGACAAACAATAGAAGCTTCTTGGGTTTGGCCGGTTATTATAGGAGATTTGTTGAGGGTTTTTCCTCCATTGCTTCTCCTTTGATGGCTTTGACTCAAAAGAAATCTAAGTTTGCGTGGTCGGAAGCTTGTGAGAAAAGTTTCCAAGAATTGAAAGATAGACTTACATCCACTCCGGTGCTGACCTTACCGGAGGGTACGGATGGTTTTGTGGTGTATTGTGATTCCTCTAGAGTGGGGTTGGGGTGTGTTCTCATGCAAAACAGTAAGGTGATTGCCTATGCTTCAAGGCAACTTAAAGTCCATGACAAGAATTATCCGACCAATGATCTTGAATTAGCGGCGGTTGTGTTTGCCTTACAAATATGGAGGCATTATTTGTATGGGGTCCATGTGGATGTTTTCACCGATCACAAGAGTCTTGAATATGTGTTTAGTCAAAAGGACTTAAATCTTCGTCAACGAAGGTGGTTAGAATTATTAAAGGACTATGACATGAATGTCCTTTATCACCTCGGCAAAGCTATTGTTGTAGTGGATGCACTTAGTAGATTGTCCATGGGTAGTGTGGCTCATGTAGAAGATGAAAAGAAAGAATTGGTTTGTGATGTGAATAGGTTGGCTCGGCTAGGTGTTCAACTAGTGTATTCCACCAAAGGTGGTGTCATGGTCCATAATGGTTCCAAATCTTCCTTTGTGATGGATGTGAAGTCTAAGGAAGGCCTTGATCGTATATTAGTTGAGTTAAAAGAGTCGGTACCCAAGAAGTCCGTTGAGGCTTTCTCCCAAGGGGGAGATGGGGTGCTTAGGTACCAAGGTCGGTTATCTGTTCCGGATGTTGATGGTTTGAGGAAACAAATTCTAGAGGAAGGTCATAGTTCTCGATATTCTATTCATCCGGGAGCCATAAATATGTACCGTGATCTACGTGAAGTCTATTGGTGGAATGGTATGAAGAAAGATATCGCAGGATTTGTAGCAAAATGTCCTAATTGTCAACAAGTTAAGGTTGAGCATCAAAGGCTGGGAGGATTATCCCAAGATATAGGTATTCCCACTTGGAAGTGGAAAGATGTAAATATGGACTTTATTGTTGGTTTGCCTCGCACCCGAAGGCAACATGATTCTATTTGGATCATTATAGATCGGATGACAAAATCAGCCCACTTTATTCCCGTCAAGGTTTATTTTTCGGCGGAAGACTATGCCAAATTGTATATAAGAGAGATAGTGAAGCTACATGGGGTTCCCTTGTCCATTATTTCCGATCGGGGTACTCAATTTACTTCTCACATTTGGAAGTCATTCAAAAAAGGGCTTGGTACTAAGGTTAAGCTTAGCATGACTTTTCATCCCCAAACCGATTGCCAAGTGGAGCATACCATCCAAACATTAGAAGATATGTTAAGGGCATGTGTTATTGACTTCAAGGGTAATTGATATGACCACTTGACTTTAATAGAGTTTGCCTACAATAATAGCTATCACTCAAGTGTTGGCATGGCTCCCTTTGAAGCCTTGTATGGTAGGAGATGTAGGTCTCTGGTTGGTTGGTTTGAGGTAGGTGAAATTGCTCTAATTGGTCCCGAACTAGTTTATGAGGCCATTGAGAAAGTCCGACTCATTAGAGAGAGGTTGAGGATGGCCCAAAGTCGGCAAAATTCTTATGCCGATGTGAGGAGAAGGGATCTAAAATTTGAAGTTAGTGATTTGGCCTATTTGAAAATCTCACCCATGAAGGGTGTGATGAGATTTGGAAAGAAAGGGAAACTTACTCGTCGGTATTTAGGCCCATACCAAATTTTGAAATGTATTGAGAAGGTTGCCTATGAGTTCGACTTGCCAAATGAGTTGGCCGTGGTTCATCTGGTATTTCATGTTTCTATGCTTAAGAAGTGTATTGGAGATTCGGTGTCCATTATACCCCTAGAAGGGTTAGGAGTTGACGAAAGTCTTTCATATGAAGAGATTCCGGTAGAGATCCTAAACCGGCAAGTCAAGAGATTGAGAAATAAGAAAATATCTTCCGTAAAGGTTTTGTGGAGAAATCACATAGTTGAGGGTGCTACTTGGGAGGCCAAGGCCGATATGAAGTCCCGATATCCTCATCTCTTTCCTTCTAATCCTATTCAAGCTTGAGGTAAGTAGTTCCTCTTGAGTTTTAGTGTTTTGGGAGTCATGTGTGTTTTATGTGTTTTTCCATGATTTCCTTATGTTATGCATGTTCTTGATGAAATTCATGTTCAGTAAGAAAATGAGTTTTATGATTGATTTCCTCATGTTGTTGTGCATTGTGTAAGAGTTGTCTATTTGACTTCATGAGATGAATTGATGAACATGCTTTAGTATGCTTTTGAGAGTAATTGCATATTGGCTCCATGATATTGTGTTGAGCATGCTTTTAGTTGGAGAAGGTAGTTCCTCCTATGAATATGAGAAATGTTGAGTTTTCATGCATAATGGGTTGTTAGATGTAGTTCCTACTTCCTTGTGATGCATAGATTATGTTTGAGATGGAGTTGATGTTTCCTCCTTTGAATTGGGCATTATTTTTATGTTTCATGCATGATGGGCTGCTAGTCTTGAGTCTTTACTTCCGTAGGGTGTCTAGATCGTCATTCGAGGATGAATGTTCCCAAGGGGGAGATATTGTAACACCCCGGATTCTAGTACGCTAGACTAGGGCTAAGTGTGAGGGGGTAGCTAACCATGAAAGAGGGCAGGGGCCTAAAATACATTGGGAAGGGTGAAGGAAAAATAGTTTTTCCCTTGATCCAGTTGGCGAGGGGTTGTGTCATCACCAAAGTGACTTGGAGATTGCCTAAGTGGAGCCACCATCGCCCAGTGGGCTGTCCCGCTTGCCCTAGCTGCTGGAAAATTGGGCGAGGCAGGTCGGGGTTCGCCGGTGGGGTTGGCGCATCGCCAAGGTGACCCATCGCCAAGTTGGCCTGCTCCTTAGGGGTAAGCCACTGTAATTTTAGGCAAGCTAAGTGTCCACTTGGCGAGTCACCGAGTGCCCTTGGTGAGTCGCCGAGTGACCTTGGCGAGTCGCCGAGTGCCCTTGGCGAGCTTCAGCGTGCAGACCTACAAATTTTAAGTTGGAGGTTTTAGGGGTTTTTTTATTTTCCTAATTCGGTACTACATCGTTGTACTCCTTCCCTAGTAAAGTATATAAGCATTTTATTCTCAAATTGCCCCAAATTAAGTCATTCTCCCTAGAATCCAAAGAAAAACCCCCAAAATTTATCCTCTCAAATAATTCTCTCTCTAGAACTCAAGGAAGAAGAAGAAGAAAGTTAGAGCTAGGGTTCCAAGAAGCAAGGTTTCTACTCAAATTCATTGGATTTCATTGCTAAGGTATGGTAGTTCTTCAGCCATGGATAACCTTCATCCATGGAGCCCCTTCAAAACCCCAATTTCGAAGATAGAAATCCCCAAAAGTTAGGGTTTGATTTCAATGTCATGGGTTCATTTCAAAAATTATTCTATTCCCTGAATTACTTTATATTATGATTGAATTGATGATTTATTTTGGTTGTTATGTTGAAATCTCCAAGAACCCATGAAATCCCCATATTCCCAAATTATGATCTTCTGATGTGGGTGTGTTGATGAAAGAAGGATATTATGAGATTATGCTTGTAGTAATTGGGTTACTTGAATTATGTTAATATCCATGTCTAATGTAGTGAATTCTAGATGTGTTGATTTGATATGATCTTTGATCCTTGAAAGGGAAATTATTATATTATGCATGTTTATGAAGTCTTTGTATATGCTTTAAGAACACTTTGAGAGTAAAGTGATTATGATTATGATATAGTTGTTGTGTTGTTGAAAGGTTATCCTCATATACACACCTATGTATGAATATGATATGATGTGAAAGGTTTTCTCACAATATGATGATTTTAAGGTTGAAAGGTTATTATCACCTATTGAATCTATGAGTTCTAGTATGAATTATGTTGGATTGAGTGTCAAGACTTTCTTCCATGAATATGAACTTAAGTCAAGACTTAAAATGTAATACATGGGAATTAATTCTTAGCACCGAGTGGATATGAATATGAGATGGGAGCTTTTACAATAGTTGAGTCCGGCATTCCAAGTAGGTTCCTTCTACCTTAGTTGAGTCCGGGTTCCCAAAGTAGGTATCTCATGAGATGGAAACCTTCTACCTTAGTTGAGTCCGGGTTTCTAGTAGCAATCTCCTTATCCCATAAACTATGTTCCCTCATAGGTATTTAGCTAGTGGATCCACCTAAGCTAAGAGTATGGTCCTACCTTAGGCAAGTAGGACAACCCCTTTTCTGTGTGGGGTAGACACCGAATTCAATGGTGCGCTCACATGGTTGAGAGTATGGGATCCTATCCATGCATTGCACAAGTATGCTTTGAGGGTGTTTATGATATGATTCTACTATGATATGATGATCTATGAGTTGATTATACTTATGAGTTATGTTTTTCCACTATCTTCAAAATGATGCTTTAACTTAGTAAATTGCATTCATTAAACAAAAATGTCCCTTTTAGCATGTTTTCAATATTTTTATGCATGGCTATCATACTTAATGCATTTTTGTACTAACCCATGCTTTTCCTACATTTTCCCTAAGTGTAGGGTCCGGTTCTCAAGGCGGTCATCATTGTGTCTAGAGCTTGGATTTGCTTATTCTCCTAGCTTGTTGGTGAGTCCTCAAGATTCGAGGACGGATGTTATCCTTGTAGTTCATTTCTTGTATTTCCTTTTCGGATTATATTGTAAGGGTTGTGACCCTATTTGATTCGAGTATTGTAATAGATGGCTATATTGAGACAAGTCTAGACTTCCTCTTTCCTTTATGAAAAGTTTGGACTTGGAATGCGTTTTTACTCTTTATTGTTCTATGCTTATATTATGATATTCTAAGTGGCTTACATGGTGCCTTCCGGGGTTCTATGTTTCTTGTTAGATCTAAGGGGTACCCCTGGGTCGTGACATAGATAAATTAAGGTTTTGGGCTATTTATATTGATAAGCTTGTTGAGGTTCGAGAGAACTCACTTGAGTCGTAGTAGTTGTTTAAGAGAAAGCTATTACACCTATAGTCTAGCCTATCCACTGAGATTTAGCAATTCGTTAGTAATTTGAATTACCCATATAGTGAAATTAGCCTATAATCGATCACATCCCAAGAATTCCTCTCTATATTGTTGTTTCTTGTGTTTTCATGTGTGCTTTAGCTGATAATTGACAAACCAAATCCCCCATCTGACATTCTTGTCAACCCCTTAGATTTGTCTATATATTTTCGATAATTTCTATTCCTATAGCCGATTAGACCACATTTGTACTTCTTACTGAATTCGAACTTATACCGCTCCTTGTGGGTTCGACCCCAACTCTTCGTTGGGTTTTATACTAGATAATGATCGTCTACACCTAGAATTGGATGAGGTGTAATCTGAGTGTTAATCAATGTCATCAAACCAATTATATCAATTCTAGGTTAGAATCATGGAATAGGAATGGGTACATGAAATTTCATCCTAAAAGTATGTAATCCTATCAATTCAATCATAAAAAATCATAATCCACTCAATTGGATCAACATTCATCACAACCCACAACATTGGAAGAAATCCTAACTAGAATTGAGGATTTAGACTTCACAATTAGGGAATTCTAGGGGACTCCATGATAGAAAGGATCCCATGGATGAAAATCCATCATACCTTAGTCACAAAGCCCACAAAAGCTTGAAGATTGGAGACTTGACTTGACCCTAGCTTCAATTTCTTCCTTCTTCTTCCAACTTCTAGAGAGAGAATATTTGAGAGGAGTTTGGGGTTTTCTTTTGGGATTTTGAGAGAATAACTTGAATGGGGGATTTTGGGGGTTAAATATAATTATATAGGTTTTCTAGACTTATGCAAAACGACACCACTTTGATTTAATTAAAACCGGAAAAGACCCTTAAGTCCCTAAAATAACTGCCAGCTCCTGACTTATGGATCCCCGACCGACGGACCATGGTCAGGATGACAGACCGTCCTGCACGTCTGTCATTCGTGGTCAGAGACTGGTTCTTGGCCTTTGGACCTACGGACCTTGGACCACGATCCGTGGTCTGACTGACGGACCATTGGTCCGGCCGCGATCCTGAGATCTGAGTACAGGCTAAAGGGGACCAACCACGGACCCTCCCTACGGTCCGTGGCTCAGTCCACGGGCCGTGGGTGGCCGGTCGTGGATGGCACCTGCAATTTTCTGAAATTGTTGTTTTGCCTCTTTTTGAATTTGGGGTGTTACAATAGTTCTCAAAATTTTATTCACTCGGGAGCCACAAAGATTTATCAGGATTTACGGGAGGTCTATTGGCGGAATGGGATGAAGAAGGATATTGCAGACTTTGTGGCTAAGTGTCCTAATTGTCAACAAATAAAAGTTGAACATTAAAAGCCATGAGGTTTTTCCCAAGATATCAATATTCCTTTTTTGAAGTAAGAAGATTTGAATATGGACTTCATTGTTTGTTTACCACGCACCCAACATGACTCGATTTGGGTTATAGTAGATCGTATGACGAAATAAACTCATTTCAACCTCATCAAGGTTTCTTATTCGGTGAAGGACTATGCTAAGCTATATTTGAAGGAAATGGTTAGTTTGAATGGAGGGCCTCTATCCATCATCTCTGATCGTGGTACTCAATTCACTTTTCAGTTTTGAAAATCTTTCCAAAAAAGTCTTGGTATTTGTATTATGCTTAATACGACCTTTCATCCTCAAGTCGATGGGCAAGCAGAGCGTACTATCAAAACTTTGGAATTTATGTTAAGAGCTTGTGTAATTGACTTCAAGGGTGATTGAATGATCATTTGTCTTTGATTGAGTTTGGTTATAATAATAATAGTTATTTGTAACACCCCGAATTCGAAAAAAGGCAAAGTAACTATTTTTAGGGGTTGCAGGTGACAACCAACGGACCGTAGGTGTGGTTCGTGGTTGGTCACTCTAATTGTTGACAGAAGCCCAGACTCACGGCCTGGACCAATGGACCGTTGTTTGGTCCATGGTCCATGGTCTAGGGTTCGTAGGTCAGGACCCCTAAACTCTAGTTTCTGACGGCGAACGACAGTGGTGCATGACGCACCGTCGGTCAGTCCACGGTCCGTCGGTAAGGGTCCGTAGGCAGTGGGTTGGCAATTATTTAAACGGTAGTTTGGTCTTTTCCTAATTAGTATAGCCTAATACTACATCGTTTTAAGCTTCATCTATAGACCTATATAAGTTATTCCAACCCCCCAAATTAGTTCATTAACTTCATTCTCTTCAAATTCACTAAAAAGAATAACAAGTCTCCTCTCTTAAATATTTCTCTCTCTAGAAAGCTTGAAGAAGAAGGATTCAACCTAGGGTTTCAAGTCAAGTCTCCATTTCTCCATTTAAGATAAGCAATTGCCTTTGAGGTATGATAGGTTTCATCCATGGATTCCTTCCATTCATGTAGTTCCCAAATTCTCCTATTTTCAATGTTAGAAATCCCCAATTGAGTTAGGATTTCTTCAATTGTCATGGGTTCTCTAGATTATTGATTTAAATGATTGAATTATGATCTTTTATGCATGAATTAATGAAATACTATGATTTTATAATGATTCCCCTATGAACCTATGAAATCCCTATGTTTTTCATGTTGTGATCATATGATGTGGGATTTTGACGATGAAGGAAGAGTTTTATAAACCCAAGCATGTATTGAAGGAATTACAAGAAATTATGATGAAATCCATATTTAATCCATATTTTCTAAATGTTGATGATTGAAAGTGGGTTGTGAACCTTGAAAGGTAAATTATGGAATTATGCATGTTCTTATGAAATCTATGAAAATATTTTAAGGATGCTTTGAGAGTAAAGTATCAATGATAATGATGTTGTTGTTGTGTTGTTGAAAGAATTTTCTCATATACACATGAAAACATGATTGCGAAAGGTTTTCTCACATAATAAGGATTCTGAGGTTGAAAGGTCTTCTTACCTAATTGAATCAAAAGATAAAGAGCTATCCTAATGAAACCTAGCTTGGATTGGTTATTTAATGATACCTTTCTACTAATAACTTATGACTTAGCTTGGATTGGGAAGATGACGTGCCCTTCCATGGATAGTAAGAACAAGTAAGAAATGACTATTTTGTGGTATTTATGCTTAGCACCGAGAGGATATGGAGATGGAAGCTCTCCGAGAAGTAGAGGTTGGGTTTCTAGAAGCAATCTCCTTATCCCTTACCTATTTACCCCCATAGGATGATTGTGTAGATAGACATTAGCTAGTGGATCCACCTAAGCTAGAAGTTCATGATACTTACCTTGGGAAGTAGGACAACCCTTTTTGGTGTGGGAGACACCGGGGGATCATTTTATAGCTCACATGGTCTCTATGTCGGTTAAGGCTAATTCCCATAATAATAATGAACTAAGGTTACTTCAAGAAGTATCTCTCATGTGTTCAAAGGTTTTAAATGATGTTAGCTTGCATTGATATTATTTTATGACTCGTGTTTTCTAACCCTTTTATATCATGTTTTAGCTTGGTCATTGCATGTCATGAAATGTCCTCTTTTAGCATGATTTAAATGTTTTATGCATAGCTATCATACTTGGTACATTGTTTTGTACTAACGCAAACTCTTGCCTACATTTCCCATAATGTAGGGTCCGACAGTAAGGGTTCTCAGTTTCGTGGCTAGTGGTTGATTGCGAGGTTCCCAAGCTTTGGTGATTCCTCATGCTTCAAGGATGGATTTTCATTGTTCTTAGTTTCTTTCATATTTCCAGTTTTGGACATGATGTATGGGCTAGGCCCAATTAATTCTTTTGTATTAGATGTCTAATGAGACAAGTGTTTTATACGTCCGCTTTACTTTCATAAAACTTTTGGACTTGAAATGTTGTCTTTACCTCTATTGTTCTATTTCTTATGTTTATGAATGCTAAGTGGCTTGTATGGGTCTCTCGGGCTCATATACGCCATGTTACATATAGGGGGTACCCTTGGGTCGTGACAAACTTTGCAATCAAAGCACAAGATTTAGAATGGTCCTAGGATGTCTCAGAAGCCACGTGGAGTAGAGTCTTGTTCATGAGTGTGAAGCGTGTCACATTTATGAATGAGAGGCTACAATATGATAAGGAAAATCCACTTCTTTCAATACTCTAAAGTTGTGCGATAGAGTTTAGCTCTATAAGGTCTCTCTCCTAATCCTTATCCGATGCTCTACGGGATATGGCTACTAGAATAGCTTATGCTAGAAGGAATGTGAGGGAGAATGTGTAACAAGAAGCTCCTCCCCAAGATCCTCAAGTTTCAGTTGATCCTTTGGCCGAGCAAGTGACTAATGCGGAGTTTAGGGCTGCTTTTCAAGTGTTTCCTCAAGCCATGAGTGTCACGACCCAGGGGTACCCCCTAGACATAACATGGCAGACAAGACCCCGAGAAGCCTCATATATGCCACTTAGATTTCATAACATAAGATAATAGAAATGAGCGGAAATTTAAAATATTTTTCAACAAACATCAAAGTTTTATATCAAAAAGCGGAAGTTTATTAAACTTGTCTCAAACCATCTGAAACATGAATATCTTGGGAAACAGCCCATACAATAGTGTTCAAAACATAAAATGAAAGAACATAAGAGAAATGGTGGCCATATTCCCCGATTCTATGAGGACTCACCAATCTTCAAGTCTTACTCTACTAAGATCCTAGCCACGGGGATGAGAGTCGATACCGTCGGACCCTACAGTTGGATAAGAAATGTAGGCAACAGTATGCGTTAGTACAAACATGTACTAAATATGATAGCAAACATAAACATCAACATAAGCATAAGGGTTAGCCAATATAAGTCATAAGCATAATCAATGCACATAAATCATCATAACATAAAAGGAATACTTCATAAGTAACCTCAAAGCCTACTTAACTAATACATGGGTAATCCTCCACTAGTCTCACTCATCATAGTGGGCCACCATGGGCCATCCTTCAAGCTCATCATCTATCATTCTCATCTTTAACTTATCTTTTATAGACATGAGGAAATCACCTGCTTGCCTTCTCATAAAGGCTCATGGGTAGTCACCTCTTACCTTACTTAAAGGCTAATGGGTAGTCGCCTCTTACCTTGCTTATATGGTTATGTGTATTCGCCTCCATGTCCATCTTATGGGATTATAGGTATTCACCTCCATGCCCAACTATCATATGATACGGGTATTCGAATCCACATCA
Organism: Solanum etuberosum; assembly: GCA_029582245.1. NCBI lineage: Eukaryota > Viridiplantae > Streptophyta > Magnoliopsida > Solanales > Solanaceae > Solanum > Solanum etuberosum. Next base: position 32,458 of record JAJONR010002736.1, read on the forward strand.
TTTCATTATAAGATGTGAGTATTCGCCTCCACATCTTTCATCATAAGATATGGGTATTCGCCTCCACATCTTTCTATAAGGGATCATGGGTACTTGCATCCATGTCCAATCATTAGGAAATAAGGGTAGTCGCCTCTTACTCTTCTCTAAAGAATATGGGAAATCGCCTCATATCCTACTCATCTGGAGGTCATGGGTAATCACCTCTTGCCTCATCAATTTTAGTCTTTAGTCTAGATTCATTTTAGGTGAGCAATCCTTTCATCCTAGAATCATTCAATGTGAGAAAGCCTTTCACATTCATAACATAAGCAATTTGTGTGGGAACTATCTCTTCCACAACAATTACTTCAATAATCAACAATTCATAACATAAGCTTTACTCTCAAAGAACTATACCTCATAGCGATTCTATATGCTTCACTCTCAAAGAAATTCAACATCATAATCATCTCATAAACTTCAATCTCAAAGCAATACTAATCATAAATCATCCTATAAGCTTTACTCTCAAAGCCCTAATAATCATAAGACTTCATGGCTATATACTTTACTCTCAATAAATCTATGTCTATATGCTTAACTCTCAAACAATCTATAATGTACCATATCAATCCTATATGAATACATCTAAATCCTCAATTTCCCTTTCATGGAGTAAAACCCATCTATATCAAATTAATCTTAGAATAATGGGTTAGGCATGGGTACATGAAATTTCATACTAAAATCATTAAATCTACTCAATTCAAGAATAAACAATCATAATCCACTCAATTGGATCAACATTCATCAATACCCACAACATTGGAAGAAACCCTAATTCAAATTGGGGAATTTCATCTTCTCAATTAGGGAATCTTAGGGACTCCATGGATGGAAGAAATCCAGGGATAAAAAGACATCATACCTTTATTACAAAGCCCACAAATGCTTCAGGAATGGAGACTTAAACTTGACCCTAGCTTCTACTCTTCCTTCTTCTTAAACTTTCTAGAGAGAGAATTATTTTGGAGAGGAACCCAATTCTTTTGGTGAGTTTGAGAGAATGATCTTAATGAGTGAATTTAGGGGTTAAAATAACTTATATAGGAGTCCTAGACTTGGGTAAAATGACCTCAATTTGTTTTAATTAAAACCGGAAAAGACCCTTGTGCCCCTAAATTAACTGCCAATGAGTGACCCACGAGACCCCACTGACGGCCCGTGTTCAGGACGACGGACCGTCCTGCACGGCCATCGATGGTGGTCATGAACCTGTCTAATGGGCCATCAAACCACGGGCCCTAACCACGGACCATGGTCTGGCCAATGCTCCTTTGGTCAAGCCGTGGTTCTGGCCTTCCTGGTTACTCAAGGGGAGCCCATCCACGGACCACTCCTATGGTCCGTGGTCCCATTCATGGGCCATGGGTGGCCCTCGTGGGTTGGCACCTACAGCTCACCAAGAGTGCTATTTACCCTTTTTCGGATATGAGGTGTTACAATATCTCCCCCTTGGGATCATTCGTCCTCGAATGAGATTCAAACTGGTTCTTAAAGAGCAGAAGAGGAACTAAGAACCTAACCTAAAATGCATCATTATCTAAATGCATATAACCAAGGAGGAACTATTGACTCCAAACTAGAACGTTCTCAAAACATCATACGAGGGGTGAAACTAACTCTATCAGCCCATTATGCATGCAATGCACATAAATGAGGAGGAAACATCAACTCCAAGCTCAACATACTCAAATGCATCATAAGGAGGTAGGAACTACATCTAGCAACCCAATATGCATGAATTTTTGACATTACTCATTTACAAGGAGCAACTACCTTCTCCAAGCTAAAAGCATGCTCAACACAATCTCATGGAGCTCATATGCAATTCAATCTCAAAACGAATATCTAAAGCATGTTCATAAATTCATCTCATGAAGTCTATAGGCAACTCATACTCAATGCACTACAACATGAGGAAAATCAATCATATAAACTCATTTTCTTTCAAAAAATAAGTTTTCATGAACAAGCATAACATAAGGAAATCATGGGAACATCTGAAACACACATGACTTCTAACAAGGAGTAAATCATGAGGAGACTCATTACTTCAAGCTAGGGGAGGAGTAGAAGGAAAAAGATGGGGTTATCGGGACATCATATCGGCCTCGGCCTCCCAAGTAGTACCCTCAACTAAAAGATTCCTTCACCATACTTTCACGGAAGCAACTTCTTTGTTTCTCACTTTCTTAACTTTCCGGTCTAACGTCTCAACCAAAACTTTCTCATAGGAAGAACTTTCATCAACTCCCCAAACCATCTATGGGAACTATGGATGTCGGATCTCCAACAAACCTTTTCAATCGTTGAGACATGGAAAAACTGGATGCACCGATGCCAACTCCTTAGGAAAAGCTAACTCATAAGCAACCTTACCAACAAGTCTCAAGATCTCTTATGGGCCTACAAAGCAGGGACTAAGCTTCCCTTTCTTAACAAACTCACTACACCCTTCATGGGTGAGATGTTTCAAGTAAGCCCAAATTATAAACATTAGGAACTCACAACGACCTTACTATTTAAGCACACCATCTCCCCTTTTGGAGGAAGCCTCAACGAACTTTCTAAGTGCCGCTTTCTTCCAAATTTTTCTACTAAGGTCAGATCAAGTCACTACCTAACTTTCACATTTATCATAAAGGATGATTCAGAATCATTTTACCCCATAGCACCACCTTTGGTGGGGTCTACTAACCGAACATATCTAGGCATTGTCTAAGTACCCTATTCATCCAATTCATACATGCCACCGGGGCATTAGTCAAACCAAAAGACATTACTACTAACTCATAATGACCATACCGGGTTCTAAAAGCCGCCTTCGGAACATCATCTTCTTTCACCCTAATTTGGTGCTAACCCGACCTAAGGTCAATCTTAGAAAGGTAACTAGCTCCTTGTAGTAGGTCAACACTTAGAAATCTATTTCCCTCACCGTTACTAGGTGATACATGAAACCCTTAAAAGTCATCTTCTTAGCCTTAAGACAAGGAATAGCCCAAACTTTTAGCATTGATTTTTCCCCTTTCACTCTCGGATAGGCTCATTCGAAACTAAAGATTTGACTACATGGGTTCTACAATCAATAGAAGCATAATAATAGTGCAACTAATTCATCCCAAAGATGACATCAAAATCTATTAAAGCATTAACATCTAATTGAAAAGCTTTCAACATACAGGTAGCCACATCGAGAGCACACTCTTGTTCACCCCTAGCCTGGAGTGCATAGAATTGGTTTTACTTAGGAGCATTGGAACCCGAACCACTTAGACCGGATGAAGGATAAGGTTGAGACATACGACGACTATCTCCATCATTCTTAGCAACTGAAGCACAATGCCTTATCTTGTGATCTGTCTTACCACAACCAAAACAAACATTGGAACCCGCTAGACATTCGTCTGCATGCTTTCTTCCACACTTACCACAATCTGGGAAAGAAGGCCCATTACCACCTCCTTGAGGCTTAGGGTTAGACACCCTCTCTTGGTTGAACCTTGGAACCTTAGAAGAGCCATGCTCGGAAAACCTTTGTCAATTTCTAGGACAACCAAGTCCATCGGATCTAGCATAAGGGAAATTACCATCATCGGTTCTAGACCTCTTATTCTCCCTAGATATTTCCTTAAGTTTCTCCTCTTTAATTTGTTGGGCATGGACCATAAGATGAGAAATATCCATGTCATTAACAAGCATAGCCGTACAGCACTCTTTCACCACTAAATTGGACACTCCCAAAACAAAATTACTCATTCTCGACCTAGGGTCGGCCACTATAGAAGGAGCATACTTAGACAATTGAGTAAACCTCAACGCATTTTCCTTAACACTTATACTACCTTGCCGAAGGTTAATGAATTCAAGCACCTTAGCCTCTCTCATCTCTAGAGGGAAGAACCTATCAAGAAAAGCATTTTTGAACCTTTCCCACTCTATGGGACCCACTTCTACGGGTCTTGCATCTCTCCATTGGTTGAACCAAATATGAGCAACCCCCTTAAGTTGATAAGCGGCTAATTTTGCCTTTTCTACCGAAGTCACTCCCATAATGTCCAACACCTTATAGACCTCATCTATGAACTCTTGAGGATCTTCCTCAATCTTGGACCAATAGAACTCCGGAGGATTTATCCTAGTGAAATCCCTCACTCTAGATGCCGTCGTACCCACATTTGGGTTCACGGGGACTACAACCACTCTATTGGCTTGGGCCGTCACGGCTTGAGCCAACACTTGAAAAGCCATCCTAAACTCCACATTATTCACATTCTCAGTCAAAGGGTCGACCGAAGCTTGAGGAGCTTGAGGAGGAGCTTTTTGATCCACATTGTCTTCCTCATTCCTTCTAGCATGAGGCCTTGTAGTAGTCATATCCTGAAGACAATCGGGTAAGGATTAGGAGAAAGACGTTATAGATTTAAACTCTATCGCACAACTTAGAGAAATGAAGAAGTGAAGTTTCCTAAGCATCTAATAACTTCTCATTCATAAATGTGGCGTGCTTCACACTTATGAACAAGACTCTACTAGACGTGGTTTTGAGATATCCTAGAACCATTCTAAACCTTGTGCTCTGATTACAAGTTTGTCATGACCCAGGGGTACCCCCTAGACGTAACATGGCATACAAGACCCCGATACGCCTCATATAAGCCACTTGTCTTTCATAACATAAGATAATAGAAATGAGTGGAAATTTAAAACATTTTTCAACCAACATCAAAGTTTTATATCAAAAAGCAGAAGTCTATTACATATGTTTCAAACCATCTAAAACATGAATATATTGGGACACAGCCCATACAGTAGTGTTCAAAACATAAAATGAAAGAACATAAGAGAAATGGTGGCCATATCCTAGGATGCTATGAGGACTCACCAATCTTCAAGTCTTGCTCTACTAAGATCCTAGCCACGGGGATGAGAGTCAATACCGCCAGACCCTACATTTGGATAAGAAATGTAGGCAAGAGTATGCGTTAGTACAAACATGTACTAAATATGATAGCCAACATAAACATCAACATAACCATTAGGGTTAGGCAATATAAGTCATAAGCATAATCAATGCACATAAATCATCATAACATAAGAGGAATACTTCATAAGTAACCTCAAAGCATACTTAACTAAGACATGTGTAATCCTCCACTAGTCTCACTCATCATAGTGGGCCACCTTGCAGCATCCTTCAAGCTCATCATCTATCATTCTCATCTTTATCTTATCTTTTATAGACATGAGGAAATCACCTCCTTGACTTCTCACAAAGGCTCATGGGTTGTCGCCTCTTTCCTTACTTAAAGGTAATGGGTAGTCGCCACTTTCCTTGCTTATATGGTTACGGGTATTCACCTCCATGTCCATTTTATGGGATCATAAGTATTCACCTCCATGCCAAACTATCATATGTCATGTGTATTCGCCTCCACATCATTTCATTATAAGATGCGGGTATTCACCTCCATATCTTTCATCATAAGATATGGGTATTCGCCTCCACATCTTTCTATAAGGGATCATGGGTACTTGCATCCATGTCTAATCATTAGGGAATAAGGGTAGTCGCCTCTTACTCTTTTCTAAAGAATATGGGAAATCACCTCATATCCTACTCATCTAGAGGTCCTGAGCATTCACCTCTTGCCTCATCAATTTTAGTCTTTAGTCTAGATTCATTTTAGGTGAGCAATCCTTTCAACCTAGAATCATTCAATGTGAGAAAGCCTTTCAAATTCATAACATAACTAATTCGTGTGGAAACTATCTCCTCCACAACAATTACTTCAATAATCAACAATTCATAACATAAGCTTTACTCTCAAAGCACTATACCACATAGCCATTCTATATGCTTCACTCTCAAAGTAATTCAACATCATAATCATCTCATAAGCTTCAATCTAAAAGCAATACTAATTATAAATCATCCTATCAACTTTACTCTGAAAGCCCTAATAATCATAAGACTTCATGGCTATATATGTCACTCTCTAGCAATCTATGTCTATATGTTTCACTCTAAATCAATCTATAATGTACCATATCAATCCTATATGAATACATCTAAATCCTCAATTTCCCCTTTCATAGAGTAAAACCCATCTATATCAAATTCATCTTAGAATCATGGGTTAGGCATGGGTACATGAAAGTTCATACTAAAATAATTGAATCTACTCAATTCAAGCATAAACAATCATAATCCACTTAATTGGATCATATTCATCAATACCCACAACATTGGAAGAAACCCTAACTAAAATTGGGGAATTTCATCTTCTCAATTAGGGAATCTTAGGGAGTCCATGGATGGAAGGAATCCATGGATTAAAAGCCATAATACCTTGATTACAAATCCCATAAATACTTGAGGAATGGAGACTTGAACTTGACCCTAGCTTCCAGTCTTTCTTCTTCTTCAACTTTCTAGAGAGAGAATTATTTTGGAGAGGAACCCAATTCTTTTGGTGTGTTTGAGAGAATTATCTTAATGACTTAATTTAGGGGTTACAAAAACTTATACATGGGCCCTATACATGGGTAAAATGACCTCACTTTGTTTTAGTTAAAACCAAAAAAGACCCTTGTGCTATAAATAACTACCAATAAGTGACCCACGAGACCCCATTGATGGACCATGGTCAGGAAGACGGACCATCCTACACGGCCGTCAATGGTGGTTAGGAACATGTCTGTTGGGCCATCGAACCACGGACCGTGGTCTTGCCAACGGTCTGTTGGTCAGGCCATGGTTCAGGCCTTCCTAGTTACTCAAGGGGGAGCCCATCCACAGACCACTCCTATGGTTCGTGGTCCTATTCACGGGCCGTGGGTGGCCCTCGTGGATTGGCACCTATAGCTCACCAAGAGTGATGTTTACCCTTTTTCAAATACGGGGTGTTATAATGATGACCCAAGCCAATTGGAAGGTTGCGGTTCCTGTGAACCCAAATGTGGGTACGGTGGCATCTAGAGTGAGGGACTTCACTAGGATGAATCCTCCGGAGTTTCATGGTTCTAAGGTTGAGGAAGATCCTCAAGATTTCATTGATGAGGTCTACAAGGTGTTGATTATCATGGGAGTGACATTGGTGGAAAAGGCAAAGTTGGCCGCTTATCAACTTAAAGGTGTTGCTTAAAGTTGGTTCAACTAATGGAAAGAAGGGAGACCAAAAGATGTGGGTCCTCTTGATTGGAAGAAGTTTAAGGCCGCTTTTCTTGATAGATTTTTTCCTGTTGAGAAGAGGGAAGCAAAGATGATTGAGTTCATCAATCTTCATCAAGGAAGTATAAGTGTGAGGGAGTATGCTTTGAAGTTCACACAATTATCTAAATATTCTCCAACAATGGTTGCCGATCCTAGGGCAAACATGAGTCAGTTCGTTTTGAGTGTGTCCAAAATAGTGGTTAAAGAATGTCGTACCTCGATGCTCATTAATGACATGAACATCTTTCGTCACATGGATCATGCTCAACAGATCGAAGAGGAGAAACTTAAAGAAAAATTCTAGGGACACAAAAAGGGCTAAAATCGGTGATGGTAATTTCTCTCATGCAAGGTCCGATGGACATGGTCGGCCTAGGTTTCGAAAAAAGTTTTCCGGTCAAGGTTCCTCCAGTGCTCATCCTAAGTTCAACAAAGATAGGGTGTCTAACCCTAATTCCCAAGGAGGGAATGGTAGTGGATCTTCATTGCCTATGTCTACTTGTATTAGGTGTGGAAAGAAGCACGAGGGTAAGTGTCTAAACGGCACGTATGGTAGCTTCGGTTGTGGTAAAAGTGGTCATAAGATGAGGGATTGCCCAATGCTTACGGCTAAGGGAAGAGAGGGCAGGCAAGCTCCTCCTAGTGGTTAATGTTCCAATGCTCCCAAGCAAAACCATGCACTTCAGACTCATGGTGAACAAGAGGGTTCTCCCGATGTGGTTACCAGTATTTTGAAAGTCTTCCAACTTGGTGTGTATACTTTACTTAATCCTGGTGCTTTCTTGTCTTTTGTGACGCCATATATGGCTATGAGATTTGATGTTCTTCTGAATGTCTTGTTAGATCCTTTTTATGTCTCTACTCTTGTTGGTGATTCCATTGTGGCTAAGAGGGTCTATAGAAAGTGTCCCATCTCCTTGTCCCATAGAGTTACTCTTGTTGACTTGCTAGAACTTGATATGCTATATTTTGATGTTATCCTTGGTATGGATTGGTTGTACTCATGTTATGCTTCTACTGATTGTAGAACTCGTGTAGTCAAGTTTCAGTTCCTGAATGAGCCTATCCTAGAGTGGAAAGGGGGAAATTCTACGCGTAAAGGTCAATTTTTCTCTTGTCTTAAAGCTAGAAAGATGATTTCTAAGGGTTGCATTTACCATCTAGTTAGGGTGAGGGATGTGGACTCTGAAACCCCTACGCTTGAGTCGGTCCCCGTTGTTAATGATTTTCTGGAAGTGTTCCCAGATTATTTACTCGGTATTCCTCCTGAGAGGGAAATAGACTTCGGTATTAACCTTCTCCCAAATACACAACCTATCTCTATTCCTCCTTACCGTATGGCTCCGGCAGAACTTACGGAATTTAAGGAACAATTGAAACCTTTGTTGGATAAGAGTTTCATCCGGCCGAGTATGTCTCCATGGGGTGCTCCAGTTTGGTTTGTTTGAAAAAAGATAGTTCTCTTCGTATGTGTATTGACTATCATCAGTTTACCAAGGTGACCATTAAGAATAAGTCTCCCCTTCTAAGAAAAGATGATTTATTTGACCAACTTCAAGGATCAAGTTATTTCTCTAAGATTGACCTTCGAACGGGTTATCACCAATTGAGGGTGAAAGAAGATGATATTCTGAAGACGGCTTTTCGAACTCGGTATGGTCATTTTGAGTTTTTGGTAATGTCGTTTGGGTTGAGTAATGCTCTGTCGGTGTTTATGGATTTGATGAATAGAGTGTTTAAACAATACCTTGATATATTTCTGATTGTGTTCATTAATGATATATTTATCTATTCGAGAAGTGAGAATGAGCATATTGATCATTTGAGGATCGTATTGCAAGTTCTTAAGGACCAACAACTCTTTGCAATGTTTAGAAAATGTGAGTTTTGGCTAAGGTCTGTAGCTTTTATTAGTCACATTGTTTCAAGGAAGGGTATTGAGGTAGATACTAAGAAGACGGATGCGGTCAAGAGTTGGCCTAGACCTCTATCCCCTTTGTATATTAGAAGTTTCTTGGGTTTAGTTGGTTATTATAGAAAGTTTGTTGAGGGGTTCTCTTCGGTTGCCTCTCCATTGACAGCATTGACTGAAAAGAAAGCTAAGTTCATATGGTTCGAAGCGTGTGAGAAGAATTTCCAAGAGTTGAAGGATAAACTTACTTCCGCTCCGGTGTTGACTTTACCGGAAGGGACTGAGGGATTTGTTGTTTATTATGATGCCTCGAGAATTGAGCTAAGGTGTGTGCTTATGAAAAATGGAAAAGTTAATGCCTATGCCTTAAGGCAACTTAAGATTCATGAAAAGAATTACGCTACCCATTACCTTGAATTAGCGGCGGTTGTTTTTGCCTTAATAATTTGGAGGCATTATTTGTATGGTGTTCATGTAGATGTGTTTACCCACAAGAATTTACAATATGTGTTTAATTAGAAGGATTTAATTCTTTGCCAAAGAAGGTGGCTTGAATTATTGAAAGATTTAGACATGAGTGTTCTCTATCACCCCGATAAGGCTAATGTGGTGGTGGATGCTCTTAGTCGGTTATCCATGGGTAGTGTTGCTGATATTGAAGAAGGTAAGAAAGAGCTGGTTCGAGATGTTCATAGATTGGCCCGAATGGGTGTTCAATTAGTGGTCTCCACCAAGGGTGGTGTTATGGTTCACAATGGCTCGAAATCATCTTTTGTAGTGGATGTGAAAGCCAAGAAATTTCTTCATCCAATTTTGGTCGACTTAAAAGAAACGGTGCTTAAGAAATCCGTGGAGGCTTTCTTCTTAAGGGGAGATGGTGTACTTAGATATCAAGGTAGTTGGTGTGTCTCTAATGTTGATGACTTGAGGGAACAGATCTTGACAGTAGCCCACAGTTCTCGGTATTCCATTCACACGGGAGCCACCAAGATGTACGGTAATTTATGGGAGGTCTATTTGTGGAATTGGATGAAGAAGGCTATTGCGTAATTTGTGACTAAGTGTCCTAATTGTTAATAATTGAAAGTTCAGCATTAGAAACCGGGAGGTTTGTCCCAAGATATTAGTATTCCTATATGGAAGTGGGAATATTTGAATATGGACTTGGGTTATAGTAGATCGAATGACGAAATTGGCTCATTTTATTCCCATCAAGGTTTCCTATTCGGCGGAGGATTATGCTAAGTTGTACTTAAGAGAAATGGTAAAGTTGCATGTAGTGCCTTTGTCCATTATTTCTGATCGTGGTACCCAATTTACTTCTCAGTTTTACAAGCCTTTCCAAAAGGGTCTTGGTACTCATGTTAAGCTTAGTACGACCTTTCATCCTGAAAACTGATGAGCAAGCAGAACGTACTATCCAAACCTTGGAAGACATGTTAAGAGCTTGTGTGATTGATTTTAAGGGTAATTGGGATGACCATTTACCATTGATTGAGTTTGCGTATAATAATAGCTATCACTCGAGTATTGATATGGCTCCATTTGAGGCATTATATGGTAGGAGGTGTAGATCTCCTATAGGTTGGTTTGAGGTGGGTGAAGTTTCCCTAATATGTCCCGAGTTGGTACATGAGGCCATAGATAAGGTTTGACTTATTAGAGAAAGGTTGAAAACGGCTCAAAGTCGGCAAAAGTCATATGTCGATGTAAGAAGAAGAGATCTTGAGTTTGAGGTTCATGATTGGGTTTACTTGAAAATTTCACCCATCAAGGGTGCAATGAGGTTTGGGAAGAATGGGAAGCTTAGTCCCCGTTATGTAGGCCCATATAAGATTTTGAGACGTGTTGGTACGGTTGCTTATGAACGAGGATTGCCTAATGAGTTGGCATCGGTGCATCCGGTTTTCCATGTCTCTATGTTGAAGAAATGTGTTGGTGATCCGACATCCATAGTTCCCTTAGAATGTTTGGGAGTTAAGGAGAAAAGATCTTATGAAGAAGTTCCGGTTGAGATTTTAGACCGGCAAATCAAGAGGTTGAGAAATAAAGAAGTTGCTTCCGTGAAAGTATTGTGGAGGAATCAATTAGTTGAGGGTGCTACTTGGGAGGCCGAGGTCGATATGATGTCCTGATATCCTCATCACTTTCCTTCTACTCCTACTCTAGCTTGAGGTAATGATTTCCTCATGGTTCACTCTTTGTTTTTGGAGTCATGATTCTTAAATGTTTCAATGATTTTCTTACTATGCATGATTCATGAAAAGTTTAAGTTTTGAGAAAGTGAGTTTATTTGATTGATGTCTACATGTTTGTGTGGATAGAGTATGAGTTGCATATCGAGTTCATGATGTGATATTTTTTGATGTGTTGAGCTTGGAGTTGATGTTTCCTCCTCGGATATGTGTATTACATGCATAATAGATTTAGGTCCACCCCTCTTATGATATTTTAATTACGTCCTAGCTTGGAGTTGATATTTCCTCCTATGTTATATGCATTTAGATGAAGTTGCATTGATGATTGGGTTGTTACTTTCTCTCCTACTCTGTTCGCACTAGTTTGAATCTCATTCGAGGATGAATGATCCAAAGGTGGAGATATTGTAACACCCCGGATTTGAAAAATTGCAAAGTAACTATTTTCGTGAGTTGCAGGTGCCAACCGATTGAGGGTACCCATGGCCCGTGGATGGGACCACGGACCGTATGTGTGGTTCATGGTTGGTCACCCCAACCTTTGACGGAAGCCCAAACCCACGGCCCTGATCAAAAGACCGACGTTGAGTCCACGAACCGTGGTCTAGGGTCCGGTCAGGACCCCTAAACTTTAGTTTCTGACGGCGGACGACGGTGGTGCAGGACAGACCGTCAGTCAGTCCACGGTCCATCGGTAGGGGTCCGTAGGTCGGTGAGTTGGCAGTTATTTTAAGGGTAGTTGGGTCTTTTCCTAATTATTCTAGCCTAATACTACGTTTTTTTACCCTTCATCTATAGACCTATATAAGTGATTACAACCCCCAAATTAGTTCATTCACTTCATGCTCTTCAAATTCACCAAAAAGAAGAACAAGTCTCCTATCTCAAATATTTCTTTCTCTAGAAAGCTTGAAGAAGAAGGATTCAACCTAGGGTTTAAAGTCAAGTCTCCATTTCTCCATTGAAGATAAGCAATTAGCTTTGAGGAATGATAGTTTTCATCTATGGATTCCTTCCATTCATGGAGTTTCCAAATTCTCCAATTTTCAAAGTTGGAAATCCCTAATTGAGTTAGGGTTTTTTTCAGTTGCCATGGTTCTCCTTATTATTGATTTAAATTATTTAATTATGATTTCTTATGCATGAATTGATGAAATACTATGATTTTATGATGATTCCCCTATGAACCCATGAAATCCCCATGTTTTTCAAGTTATGATCATATGATGTGGGATTTTCATTATGAAGGAAGAGTTTTATGAACCCAAGCATGTATTGAAAGAATTACATGAATTTATGATGAAATTCATATCTAACCCATGTTTTTCAAAATGTTGATGATTGAAAGTTGGTTGTGAACCTTGAAAGGTAAATTATGGAATTATGCATGTTCTTATGAAATCTATGAAAATGTTTTAAGGATGCTTTGAGAGTAAAGTATTGTCACGACCCAGGGGTACCCCCTATGTACAATATGGCGTATAGAACCCCAAGGACTCCATAAAAGCCACTTAGTCCTCATAACATAAGAAATAGAACAATAAGAGTAACAAAACATTTCAAGTCTCAAAAGTTTTTATAAAGAAAAGCGGAAGTCTAGACACTTTGTCTCATCATAGCCATCGATTACAATATCGAATGAAATTGGGCCTAGGACATACATCATGTTCAAAAGTGGAAATACATAAAAGAAACTAAACATAGCAAATCTGTTCTCGAACCATAAGGACTCACCAAGACCGGGAAACAATTCAATACAAGCTCTAGCCACAAAATTGACAACCTTTGTAACACCCCGTAGCCTAAAGAGGAAAGCCTAGCAAATTTTTCAGCATTCCCAGGTGTCACCCATGAGGACCAACCACGCCCTGTAGGTGGGCCTCGTGGATGAGCTCCATGGAAAACTGCCCAAGGCAGTGACCCACACCAGGACCCACATGGATGGGTCCACGACCCGTAGTTGGGGGTCGTAGGCCCATGGGCCAAAAATCAAGGCCCAGATGCGGAAACATGGTTGACAAGGACGGACCGTAGGTCCATCCACGGTCCGTAGTCGTGGTCTCATGGGTCAGGGGTTGGACGGTTATTTAGGGACTTATGGGTCTTTTTCAAATTTAATTAGAATTAAGTGGTGTCGTTTTGACTAAACCTAGACCACCTATATAAGTATTTTAACCCCCAAAATCCCCCAATTAAGTCATTTTCTCAAATCCCAAAAGAAAACCCCAAACTCCTCTCAAAAATTCTCTCTCTAGAAGTTAGAAGAAGAAGGAAGAAATTGAAGCTAGGTCAAGTTCAAGTCTCCAATATTAAATATTTTGTGGGCATTATGACTAAGGTATGACGGCTTTTCATCCATGGGATCCTTCCTCCCATGGAGTCCCCTAGAATTTCCCAATTTGATGAAGAATTCCCAAATTCTAGCTAGGATTTCTTCCAATGTTGTGGGTTATGATGATTGTTGATCCAATTGTGTGGATTGTGAATTTTTATGATTGATTTAGTAGAATTACATGTTATTAGAGTGAAATTACATGTACCCATGCCTATTCCATGATTATACCCTAAAATTGATATATTTGGGTTGGTGCCATGAAGGGAAACTTTGTGGTTTTAGGCTTGTCCTCATAGGATTGATAAATTATGATTAGAATATCTTGATAATGAAACTTAAATGATGATGATTAGATCTAGGGCTCTGAGAGTAAAGCAAAGGTGAACTGTTGGTAATTGATGTATTGTTGGGGAAGGGATACTTCCCACATGAATTGTCTAATTATGAATGTATAAATGTGAAAGGCTTACTCACATGAATGATTCTAGGTTTCAAATGATCGATCACCTAAAATGAATCTAGAATAAAAGATAATGTAATTGAAGAGGCTAGAGGTGATTACTCTTGACCTCCATATGAAAGGATATGAGGTGATTCCCATACTTCTTAGAATTGAACAAGAGGTGATTCCCCACATTCTTATTATGATGAATGGACATGGAGGCGAGTACCCATGATCCTTATGAAATAATGTGGAGGCGAGTACCCGTGTCATATGATGTGATTGTGGAGGCGAGTACCCATGATCTTTAGGTAAGTAAGGCAAGAGGAGAATACCCGTTAGCCTTTGTAAGTAAGGCAATGAGGCGAATCCTCATGTATTTAAAAGTAAGTATAAACTATGTGAACTATCTTATGAAGAATGAATAGCTTGGATTGTTGCTTGAGGTACCTTCCATGAGGTAAGTTGACTAAGAGGTGATGACCCAAGTCTTGACTAAGGATGAGTAAGGTTACTTGACAAGTACTCCTTTCTTATTAAAATATTGATGTATGTGCATGATTATGCTTATGGTTTATATTGACTAATCATGATGTTTATGTTGCTTATGCTAGCTATCATATTTAGTACTTAATTGTACTAACACATACTCTTGCCTACATTCTTATCAAATATAGGGTCCGGCGACATAGATCCTCGCACTAGTGGCTAGCTTCATTGTTGATCAAGGAAGTGAAGATTTGGTGAGTCCTCATTGTGTTCGAGGATGTGATCACCCATTTCTCTTATGTCCTTGTTTTATGTCTTGGACTATTGTATGGGCTGTGTCCCAAGACTTTATTCATGTTTTTTAGATGGATTGAGATTATGCTATTAGACTTTCGCTCATTTTATAAAAGACTTTGATTGTGTTGAAATATTTTAATTTTTTGCAGAATTTTCTATTACTTTATGTTATGATATGCTAGGTGAATTGTACAAGGCCTCTCGGGGTCTTGTACGCCTTGTTACATCTAG
Organism: Solanum etuberosum; assembly: GCA_029582245.1. Taxonomy (NCBI): domain Eukaryota; kingdom Viridiplantae; phylum Streptophyta; class Magnoliopsida; order Solanales; family Solanaceae; genus Solanum; species Solanum etuberosum. Next base: position 47,623 of record JAJONR010002736.1, read on the forward strand.
GGGGTACCCCTGGGTCGTGACAAACTGGTAATCAGAGCACAAGATTTAGAATGGTTCTAGGATGTCTCAAACCAAGTCAAGTAGAATCTTTTTCATACGTGTGAAGCACGCCACATTTACAAATGAGAGGCTAATAGATATTTAGGAAACTTCACTCTTTTATTTCTTTAAGTCGTGCCCAGGAGTTTAACTCTATAAAGTTTTTCTCTTAATCCTTACCCGATGGTTTTCAGGATATCACTACTAGAAGGGCTAATGTTAGAAGGACCGAGGGAGACAATGTGCGATAAGAAGTTCCTCCCCAAGCTCCTCCTGAAGCTCTGATTGATCCTTTGACTGACAATGTGACGAATGCAGAGTTTAGGTCAAATTTTCAACTGTTGGCTCAAGCCATGACGGAACAAGCCAATAGAGAGGTGATAGCTCCCGTGAACCCAAATGTCGGTACGGCGACGGCAAGAGTGAGGGACTTTACAAGGATGAACCCTCCCGAATTTTATGGCTCCAAAGTTGAGGAAGATCCTCAAGAGTTTATCGACGAGGTCTATAAGATACTTGCTATTATGGGAGTGACACCGGTAGAGAAGGCGGAGTTGGCTGCCTATCAATTCAAAGGGGTTGCACATATTTGGTTCAATCAATGGAAAGAGGCAAGGCCGGAAGGAGCGGGTCCTATAGAGTGGGAGAGGTTCAAAAGTGTTTTTCTTGATCAATTTTTTCCCTCTTGAGATGAGAGAGGCCAAGGTGCTCGAGTACATTAACCTTAGGCAAGGAAATATGAGTGTAAGGGAATACGCTTTAAGGTTCACTCAACTATCTAAATATGTTCCTTCTATTGAGGTGGATCGTAGAACCAAGATGAGTAAGTTTGTGTCGGGAGTGTCCGACTTGGTTGTCAAAGAATACCGCACCACTATGCTTGTCCATGATATGGACATTTCTCGCCGTATGGTGCATTCCCAACAAATTAAGGAAGAAAAGCTCAAGGAAAGATCTAGAGAGTCAAAGAGAGCAAGAGTGGATGATTATAACTATTCACATTCTAGGTCTGGTAGACGGGGTCGTTCAAGGATTCAACAAAAGTTCTCCGGGCAAGGTTCTTCAAATGCTCCTCCAAGGTCTAACAATGAAAGGGTGTCTAACCCTAAGACTCAAGAAGATGGTGGTAAGTCCTCAATGCGTACTTGTGCCAAATGTGGAAGAAATCATGAGGGTAAGTGTCTAGCGGCTTCCAATGCTTGCTTTGGGTGTGGAAAGATGGATCACAAGATAAGGAATTGTCCTTCGGTTGCTAAGAATGAGGGAGATACTCGTCTTAGGGCTCAACCCTACCCTTCATCCGGTCCAAGTGGTTCGGGTGCAAGTGCTCCTAAGCAGAACCAATTTTATGCTCTCCAAACTAGAGGTGATCAAGAGAACTCCCCTGATCTGGTGACTGGTATGTTAAAAGTTTTTCAATTAGATGTATATGCTTTGCTTGATCCATGATCTACTTTGTCCTTTGTGACACCTTATGTGGCCATGAGGTTTGATGTTCTCCACGATGTATTATTAGAATCTTTTTCTGTCTCTACCCGTGTTGGTGATTCTGTGGTGGCTAAGAGGGTCTATAGAAGATGTCCCGTTTCCTTATCCCATATAGTTACTCTTTTTGATTTGGTAGAGCTTGATATGTTAGACTTTGATGTCATCCTTGGTATGGATTAGTTGCATTCATGTTATACCTCTATCGATTGTAGGACTCGAGTAGTCAAGTTTCAATTCCAAAACGAGCCTATCCTAGAGTGGAAGGAGGGAAATTCTATGCCTAGAGGTCAATTTTTTTCTTACCTGAAATCTAGGAAAAAGATTTCCAAGGGTTGTATGTATCATATAGTGAGGGTAAGGGATGTGGATTACGAAGTCCCTAGTCTTGAGTCAGTCCCCATTGTTAATGAGTTTCTGAAAGTATTTCTCGATGATTTGCTCGGTATTCCTCCCGAAAGGGAAATAGACTTCGGTATTGACCTTCTCCCGAATACCCAACCTATCTCTATTCCTCTTATAGAATGGCTCTGGTGGAACTTAAGGAGTTGAAAGACCAATTGAGGGATTTGTTTGATAAGGGTTTCATCCGGCCAAGTATCTCTCCTTGGGGTGCTCCGGTTTTATTTGTTAAGAAGAAAGATGGGTCCCTTCGTATGTGTATTGATTATCGACAATTGAACAAGGTGACCATTAAGAACAAGTATCCTCTTCCAAGGATAGATAATTTATTTGACCAACTTCAAGGGGCAAGTTATTTCTCTAAGATTGATCTCCGGTCGGGTTATCACGAATTGAGGGTGAAAGAAGAAGATATTTCGAAAATGGCTTTTAGGACCCGATATGGCCATTATGAGTTCTTGGTGATAACCTTTGGTTTGACTAACGCTCCAGCGGCGTTTATGAACTTGATGAATAGAGTGTTCCGACATTATCTTGACATGTTTGTGATTGTGTTTATCGACAATATTTTGATCTATTCAAGAAGTGATAATAAGCATATTGATCATTTGAGGATCGTATTGCAAATCCTCAAGGACCAACAACTTTTTGCAAAGTTTAGAAAATGTGAATTTTGGTTAAGGTCTGTGGCTTTCTTAGGCCATATTATTTCAATCAAGGGTATTGAGGTGGATTCAATTAAGACGGATGCGGTCAAGAGTTTTCCTATACCTCTATCACCGACAGATATTAGAAGCTTCTTGGGTTTGGCCGGTTATTATAGAAGGTTTGTTGAGGGGTTTTCCTCCATTGCTTCTCCTTTGACGGCCTTGACTCAAAAGAAGGCTAAGTTTATATGGTCCGATGCTTGTGAGAAAACTTTTCAAGAGTTGAAGGATAGACTTACTTCCGCTTCGGTGTTGACTTTACCGGAAGGTACGGATGGTTTTGTGGTATATTTTGACACCTCTAGAGTTGGGTTGGGATGTGTGCTTATGCAAAATGGTAAGGTGATTGCCTATGCTTCAAGGAAACTTAAGGTTCATGAGAAGAACTATCCTACCCACGACCTTGAATTAGCGGGGTTGGTATTTTCCTTAAAGTTTTGGAGGCATTATTTGTATGGGGTTCATGTTGATGTTTTCACCGACCATAAGAGTTTACAATATGTGTTTACCCTAAAAGATCTAAATATTCACCTAAGAAGGTCGTTGGAATTATTGAAGGACTATGATATGAGTGTTCTTTATCACCCCCGGAAACGTGAATGTAGTAACGGATGCTCTTAGTCGACTATCTATGGGTAGTGTTGCTCATGTTGATGATGATAGAACAGAGTTGGCACGAGATGTGCATAGATTGGCCTGATTGGGTGTTCGGTTGGTAGATTCCGACAAGGGTGGTGTCATGGTCCATAATGGTTCCGAATCATCTTTTGTAAATGATGTGAAAGCTAAGCAATGCCTAGATCCGACTTTGGTGGAATTGAAAAAAACGGTACTCAAGAAGTCTGTTGAGGCTTTATCCCAAGGGGGAGATGGGGTACTTAGATACCAAGGTCGATTATGTATTCCAAATATTTATGAGCTAAGGGAACAAATTTTGGCGGAAGCCCATTGTTCGAGGTATTCCATTCACCCGGGAGCCACCAAGATATACCGTGATTTATGGGAAGTCTATTGGTGGAATGGGATGAATAAGTATATTGCGGCATTTGTGGTCAAATGTCCAAATTGCCAACAAGTAAAGGTTGAGCATCAGAAACCGAAAGGTTTAGCTCAAAATATTAGCATTTCTACTTGGAAGTGGGAAGACGTAAATATGGACTTTATAGGTGGTTTGCCTCGCACCAGGCGACAACATGATTCTATTTGGGTAGTGGTAGATCGGATGACAAAATCAGCACATTTCCTTCCCGTCAAGGTTTCTTATTCGGCGGAAGATTATGCCAAGTTGTATTTGAGAGAGATGGTAAGGCTACATGGAGTTCCTTTGTCTATTATTTCCAATCGTGGTACCCAATTTACTTCCCAGTTTTGGAAGTCATTTCAAAAGGGACTTGGCACTAAGGTTAAGCTTAGCAAAACTTTTCACCCACAGACCGATGGGCAAGCGGAGCAAACGATCCAAACTTTAGAGGATATGTTGAGAGCATGTATCATCCATTTCAAGGGAAGTTGGGATGATCACTTTCCGTTGATAGAGTTTGCTTATAATAATAGCTACCATTCTAGTATTGGTATGGCCCCCTTTGAAGCTCTTTATGGTAGGAGGTGTAGATCTCCTATAGGGTGGTTTGAAGTGGGTGAAGTTGCTTTGATTGGACCCGAATTAGTTCATGAGGCTATGGAGAAAGTCCGACTCATTAGAGAGAGGTTGAGAATAGCCCAAAGCCGACAAAAGTCCTATGCCAATGTTAGAAGAAGAGACCTCGAGTTTGAGGTTAGTGATTGGGTCTATTTGAAAATCTCGCCCATGAAGGGTGTGATGAGATTTGGTAAGAAGGGGAAGCTTAGTCCCCGATACGTGGGCCCATTTTAAATCTTGAGACATGTTGGTAAGGTTGCGTATGAACTTGATTTTCCAAATGATTTGGCAATGGTGCATCCCGTTTTCCATGTCTCTATGCTTAAGAAGTGTGTTGGAGATCCAACATCCATAGTTTCCCTTGAAGAGTTGAGGGTGGATGAAAATCTCTCTTATGAAGAAGTTTCGGTTGAGATTCTAGACCGGCAAGTTAAGAGATTAAGGAACAATAAAGTTGCCTCCGTGAAGGTTTTGTGGAGAAACCACTTAGTTGAGGGTTCTACTTGGGAGGCCGAGGCCGATATGAAGTCCCGATATCCTTATATTTTTCCTTCTACTCCTACTCTAGCTTGAGGTAATGAATTTCCTCTTGGTTTGCTTTATGATTTGAAGTCATGTGTGTTTTATGTGTTTCCATGATTTCCTGATGATTATGCATGTTCATGAATTGCTTAAGTTGTGAAAGAAATGACTTATATGAATTATTTTCCTCATATTTTTGTGCATTGAGTATGAGTTGCCTATAGACTTCATGAGATGAACTGTTGAACATGCCTTGACTTGGAGTGGAGATTTCCTCCTTGAGTATGTGCTTTGAGTATTGATTGCATATATGCTCCATGAGATTGTGTTGAGCATACTTTTAAGTTGGAGATGGTAAGTTCCTCCTTAAATGTAAGAAATCTGAAAATTTCATGCATATTGGGTTGTTAGATTTAGTTCCTACTTCCTTGTGATTATTGAGTATGTTTGGCTTGGATTTGATGTTTCCTCCTTAGTTTTATTCATGAAGATGATTTGCATGCATGATGGGATGCTAGTCTTCAGTCTTTTCGTTTAGAAACGTGCTTAGAATTTCATTCGAGGACGAATGTTCCCAAGGGGTAGATATTGTAACACCCCGTAGCCTAACGAGGAAAGCCTACCAAATTATCAGCATTCCCAGGTGTCACCCACGAGGGCCAACCACGCCCCGTGGTTAGACCCACGCCCCGTAGGTGGGCCTCGTTGATGAGCACCATCGAAAACTGCCCAAGGCAGTGACCCACGCCAGAACCCACGCCCCGTGGATGGGTCCATGGCCCATGGTTGGGGGTCGTAGGTCAATGGCCCAAAAATCAAGTCCCATACGAGGAACCACGGTTGACCAGAACGGACCGTAGGTCCATCCATGGTTCGTCAGTCGTGGTCTCGTGGGTCAGAGGCTGGACGGTTATTTAGGGACATATGGGTCTTTTCCGAATTTAATTAGAATTAAGTGGTGTTGTTTGGACTAAACCTAGACCACCTATATAAGTATTTTTAACCCCCAAAATCCCCAATTAAGTCATTCTCTCAAATCCCAAAAGAAAATCCCACACTCCTCTCAAAAATTCGCTTTCTAGAAGTTGGAAGAAGAAAGAAGAAATTGAAGCTAGGTCAAGTTCAAGTCTCCAATCTCAAGCTTTTGTGGGCATTGTGACTAAGGTATGATGGCTTTTCATCCATGGGATCCTTCCTCCCATGGAGTCCCTTCGAATTTCCTAATTTGATGAAGAATTCCCCAATTCTAGCTAGGGTTTCTTCCAATGTTGTGGGTTATGATGATTGTTGATCCAATTGAATGGATTGTGATTGTTTATGATTGAATTAGTAGAATTACATGTTATTAGAGTGAAACTACATGTACCCATGCCTATTTCATGATTATACCCTAGAATTGATATATTTGGGTTGGTGCCAAATAGGGAAACTTTGTGGGTTTAGGCTTTTCCTTATAGGATTGATGAATTATGATTAGAATTGCTTGATAATGAAGCTTAGATGATGATCATGAGATCTAGGGCTTTGAGAGCAAAATTATGAGGTAAATTGTTGGTAATTGATGTATTGTTGAGGAAGGGATACTTCCCACATGAATTGTCTAATTATGAATGTATAAATGTGAAAGGCTTAGTCACATGAATGATTCTAGGTTTGAAAGGATCGCTCACCTAAAATGAATCTGGACTAAAAGATGATGTAATTGAAGAGGCTAGAGGCAATTAGCCTTGACCTCCATATGAAAGGATATGAGGCGATTCCCATACTTCTTAGAATTGAACAAGAGGTGATTCCTCACGTTCTTATTATGATGAATGGACATGGAGGCGAGTACCCATGATCCTTATGAAATGATGTGGAGGCGAGTACCCGTGTCATATGATGTGATTGTGGAGGCGAGTACCCATGATCTTAAGGTAAGTAAGGCAAGAGGCGAATACCCGTTAGCCTTTGTAAGTTAGGCAATGAGGCGACTGCCCATGTCTTTAAAAGTAAGTATAAAATATGTGAACTATCTTATGAAGAATGAATAGCTTGGATTGTTGCTTGAGGTACCTTCAATGAGCTAAGTTGACTAAGAGGTGATGACCCAAGTCTTGACTAAGGATGAGTAAGGTTGCTTGAGAATTACTCCTTTCTTATTATGATATTGATTTATGTGCATGATTATGCTTATGGTTTATATTGACTAATCATGATGTTTATGTTGTTTATGCTATCTATCATATTTAGTACTTAATTGTACTAACGCATACTCTTACCTACATTCTTATCAAATGTAGGGCCCGGTGACATAGATCCTCACACTCGTGGATAGCTTTGTTGTTGATCAATGAAGTGAAGATTTTGTGAATCCTTATTGTGTTCGAGGATGTGATCACCGTCCCGCTCTCTCCAATTTGTACCACGGTCATGCTATTCTCTCTCACGGTCTCTCCAACCTTCATCACGCTCTCTCTTCCAACCTTGGTTTCCACCCGACTTTGGATAGTTTGAGTGGAAGCCTCCTCCTTGATTTGATAAGAAGTTAATTTCCACATTGTATATAGCTTCAAATTGTACTTCATCGGGATTCACTCCATTGACTACAATCGCATGAACAGCCTTAGAACCACTGCACATGACGTGTTTCGACAATAGGTCCATTTGCGTCATCATCTTGGCAATGTTTGCATCCCGCTCTTGGTCCTCTTCGATTTGTTCCTTTGTCAACCTGAAGTTCAAAGGAGATACTTGATCTTCTCTAGTGTACCAATCACGGTTGATCTTTGTCATTTCATCAAGGAGAGTAGATGCTACTTCAAATGGTAGTTGCATGATTCCTCCTCGAACAAGCTGGTCAGCAACCCCCTTGTTGATTGAGTCTAGACTTCGGTAGAAATATTGTAGCAACACATTGTGCGGGAGTCCATGAGTTAGACATTGGAGCAGCAACTTCTGAAACCTCAACCATGTCTCATGAATCGGTTCACCATCCACTCTCTTAAAGTTCAGAATACTGTCTCTCAAAGTCACCATCTTCGATGGATGGAAAACCCTTACATAAAACGCATCTGTGAGCTTTTCCCAAGAAGTGATTGAATCCCTTGGTAACTCAGCCAACCACTTCGTCACCTCCCCTATTAGGTAAAAGGGAAACAAGCAAAGTCGGACCGACTCTTGAGCAATGTTAATGAAGGAAAATGGCCCACACGCATCCACAAAGTTTCGGATGTGGTCATGAGGATCCTCAGTAGCTAAAACTCCAAATAGACCCTTCATCTGCAACATAGTACTAGTAACATGAAACACTAAATTTCCCACAACCAGAAGCAATCTAATAGCACCCACACTTCCCAACTGATCTTCATTGACATCGTGCAAGATATCGATGTCATCATTATGCCCAAGTTGGCTTGCATTGCTCCCATTAACACTGATTTTGTCACCTGTCAAGAGCAGACAACAAAACAAAAGTAAATTGATTCAACTACAACAAGATTAGTTCATAACTAAACATCACTAAAAAAATTCTAAACACCACTCCCCGGCAGCGGCGCCATTTTTTTGATAACCCTCAACTACACTTCATCCAATTCTAAGTGTAGGTGGTCGCAATCAAGTATAAACCCAACAAAGAGCTTGGGTCGATCCCACAGGGAGTGATACAATAGAGAATTCAATTACAAAGTGAAAGAAGTGTTCTAATCGATTGTAGTATTAGACATTTTCAAAAAAATTAAAGTAAATGGTAGGGGTTTGAAAACTAGTGTCAATTGGGGGGATTAGAGTAACAATTAACAACTACGAAATAGGGGAGTAATCAAGTAAAGAGGGATCCTTGGGATGTGATCGATTAAATGCCAATTTCGTTGTACTGGTGATTATTATTTACTAAAAACCAATGAATCTTAGTGGGTAGGCTAGGCTTTAAGTGTAACAACTATTTCTCAATCAACTATTATGAATCAATCGAGTTCTCTCGAACCTCAACAAGCCCAACAAATAGGAAGAGCCCAAAACCTCAATCAATCTAATCTCTTGAGCTAGATTGGTAGGATCAAATTCAAACCCACTTTCTCAAGCTGAATCCACAATAACCCAATCACTACAGTCATCAATTGATAACTTTAATTCTAAAACCTCTTTCTCAAGCAAGCCTAGAATACTAAGTTAGAACTGTATTTTCAACTACAATTCATCAATTAAAACTCAATTATCAATTGAACCCACTTCAAATAAATAATTAAATTAGTTAATACTAACACCCATAAGCTAAATGAAATAATTAATCACATAATCACACCTCCAAGAATGGGGATTTTAGCCAAACATCAATAAAATCAAGAAAATGTTACCGACTATGTTCTCCATCACTTTTGGTAATAGATTGCAAGTCTTCACAATGATCAAAATCAGTTCCAAATCAAAACGGAACCCTAAATTCCTACTCAAAAAGACTAAAAACAATGTTAAGAGTGCTTTAGATCAAAAACCAAGAGTTAGAATGTGTGGGAACTCCTTTTCCTCTTTTCAAAATTCCATTTATACGTTCCCAGAATTTTGACTTTGAGGCATTTCGACGGAATTAGTCGAGCATCGCTGTAAAACCTCGAAAACTAGTAGGCCAAACTAGAGCTTGACGTTAGGGTTAGAGCCTTGAATGTACCTCCCCGTACCATAAGATAAATGTTTTCATGTTAGAACGTCAAGGTTCAAACCCCAAGGACCAACCATGGATCCTTGCGGAGAACCCGTAGAAAAACTGCCTGGTAGTGACCCACGGAGGGGACTCACGCCTCGTGGGTCAGTCCACGCCCGTGGGTGAGGGGTCATGGGTCAAGGCCTCAAAAATCAGGTTCCAGTAATCCCACCCATGGTTCACCAGCACGCCATGTGGGTCCATCCACGGACCGTGGTCGTGTGGTCGTGGGTGGTCACCTGTAGGAAGTTTCAAGGAACTAGTTAGGGGTACTTTGGGGTTTTTTGGAATTAATTAGTTATTAAGTAACATCGTTTTATACTAATTTAGACTAATTATATAATGATTTAAGACCCCCAAATTAAGTCATCTTCCTCATAATTCCAAAATCTCAAATCAAAACCAACTTTCCCCCCAAATTCTCTCTCTAGAACTTCAAGGAAGAAGAAGAAGAAAGTGGAAGCTAGGGTTGAAGGAGCAAGATTTTGTACTCAAATTCATGAGGTTTATGTATATGCTTTAAGAACACTTTGAGAGTGAAGTGATTATGATAATGTTGTTGTTGCGGGTTGATTGAAGGGTTAATCTAAGGAAATCATGATGAACTTGATGTGAAAGGCTTTCTCATATAATGATATACCTTGAATCGGTAGGTCATGTGCACCCTTTCATGTGTAACTAAAAAGAGTTATTCTAATGATGTACCTTGAATCGGTAGGCCAAGGGGGCCCTTTCATGAGAAATGATGTTAATAGATATTTAACTACTCCGTGGGAATTCAATACTTAGCACCGAGTGGATATTGTGTGAGGTGGAAGCTCTCCCATAGTAAGGTCGGGTTTCTAGAAGCAACCTCTTGAGATGGAAGCTCTCTCGTAGAAAGGCCGAGATTCTAGTAGCAATCTTCTTATCCCATTAACTATGTGCCCACATAGGTATTTAGCTAGTGGATCCACCTAAGCTAAGTGTTACCAGTTCTACCTTAGGCAAGTAGACCAACCCTTTTCGGTGTGGGAGTCACCGAATTCCATGTTAAAGATCACATGGTCTCATGTTGGTTAAGGCTTATTCCCCATATCAACAAGAAGTTAATAATTAACTAAGGCATTCTTGAAGAAGTATCCCGTAGGTGTTCAAAAGCTTTAAAGATGTTGCTAGCTTGCAAGGAAAGATGATGAACATGAATGATGGCCTAAAGAGGTTTACTTAGCATGGGTGGGATTATGGGATCTTATTCATGCATTGCACAAGTATGCTTTGAGGGTAATTATGGTATGTTTCTCCTATGATATGATGATTTATGTAATGAACATGCTTATGACTTATGCTTTTCCATTATCTTCAAAATGATGCTTTAACTTAGTAAATTGCATGCACCCAACTAAACTGTCCCTTTGAGCATGTTTTCAAGATTTCTATGCATGGCTATCATACTTAGTGTATTTTTGTACTAACCCATATTTTCCTATACTTTTTCCAAGTGTAGGGTCCGGTTCTTAAGGCGGTCATCATTTGGTTCAAGCTTGGATTCGACTATTCTCCTAGCTTGTGGTGAGTCCTCATGATTCGAGGACGGATATGTCACTTGTAGTTTCATTTCTAGTATTTCATTTTTGGACTATGTTGTATAGGTTGTGTCCCTTTTCATTGGAACTATTGTAATAGATGGCTATATTGAGACAAGTCTAGACTTCCTCTTTCCTTTATAAAAAAATTGGACTTGAAATGCGCTTTCTTTTGTTTGTTGTTCTATGCTTATGTTATGATATGCTAAGTGGCTTACATGGTGCCTTTCGGGGTTCTATGTTCCTTGTTACATCTAGGGGGTACCCCTGGGTTGTGACAAACTTGTTATCAGAGCACAAGGTTTAGAATGATTCTAGGATGATGTCTCATAAGCCACGTCTATTAGAGTCTTATTCATGAGTGTGAAGCGCGCCACATTTATGAATGAGAGGCTACAAGATGATTAGGAAACATCACTTCTTTCATTACACTTAAGTCATGCCATAGAGTTTAACTCTATAAAGTCCCTCTCCTAATCTTTCTCTTGTGTCTTCAGGATATGACTACACGAAGGGCTAACGCTAGAAGAGTGGAGGGTGACAATATGAATGAAGAAGCTCCTCAAGCTAATCAAGCTCCGATTAATCCTTCGGCTATGTCGAATGTGGAGGTTAGGTCGGCTTTTCAAATGTTGGCCCAAGCTTTGATAACCCAAGCTCAAGTGGTGACGGCTCAGGCTAACAGAGATGTTATGACTCATGTGAACCCTAATATGAATTCTGCAGCTTCTAGAGTGAGGGATTTTGCAAGAATGAACCCCCCCCTGAGTTTCATGGCTCCAAGGTGGAAGAGGATCCTCAAAGGTTTATCGATGAGGTTTATAAAGTACTTGATACTATGGGGGTATCTTCGGAAGAGAAGGCAGAGTTAGCCGCCTACCAACTAAAAGATGTGGCTCAAGTTTGGTATGATCGGTGGAAGGGTGAGAGACCTGTAGGAGCAGGCCCGGTAGAATGGGAATCGTTTAAATCGGCATTTCTTGATAGATTATTTCCCCTAGAGTTGAGGGAACTAAAGATGCAAGAGTTCATTAACCTTCGATAAGGTAGTATGAATGTGAAGGAGTATGCTCTTAAGTTCACCCAACTATCCAAGTATGCTCCAACCATAGTGGCAGATTCAAGGCCCAAGATGAATAAATTTGTGATGGGAATTTCTGACTTGGTAGTCAAAGAATGTCGTACGGCAATGCTTATCCCGAGTATGGATATTTCACATCTCAGGGTGCATGCCCAACAAATGGAAGAAGATAAACTCAAGGAAAAGAATAGAGAGGTGAAAAGAGCTAGAACCGATGATGGGAACTTCTCCAATGCTAAGTCTGATGGACAAGGTCGACCAAGGTTCAACCAAAGGTTTTCTAACCAAGAATCCTCAAATGCTTCTCCAAGGGTCAACAAGGATAGGGTATCCAAACCTAAACCTCAAGGAGGTAATGGTAGTGGTTCTTCTTTGGCTAGGCCAAATTGCTCTAAATGTGGAAGGCCACATGAGGGTAAGTGCCTAGCCGGCACAGATGGTTGCTATGGTTGTGGTAAGATTGGTCATCAAGTGAGGAATTGTCTAATGCTTATGGCCAAGGGGAGAGAAGGCAAGCAAGCTCCTCCATGCAGTTCAAACTCCAATGCCCCAAAGCAAAACCACTTTTATTCTCTTCAATCCCGAGGTGACCAAAGGAGCTCCCCGGATGTGGTGAACGGTATGTTAAAAGTCTTTCTTATAGATGTATATGCCTTTTTAGATCCCGGTGCTACTTTGTCCTTTGTGACACCTCATGTGGCCATGAAGTTTGATATACTCCCCAAAGTGTTATTAGAACCTTTTTTGGTTTCTACCCCGGTTGGTGATTCTGTGGTAGCTAAGAGGGTTTATAGAAGCTGTCCAATTTCCTTGTCCCATAGATTTACTCTTGTTGACTTGGTAGAGTTAGACATGTTAGACTTTGATGTGATTTTGGGTATAGATTGGTTGCATGCATGTTATGCCTCTATCGATTGTAGAACTCGGGTGGTTAGATTCCAATTTCTGAATGAGCCTATCTTAGAGTGGAAAGGGGGAAATTCTATGCCTAGAGGTCAATTTGTGTCTTACCTTAAAGCAAAGAAGATGATCTCAAAAGGGTGTTTTTACCATGTGGTTAGGATGAGGGATGTAGATTCTGAAACCCCTTCTCTTGAGTCGGTTCCGGTGGTTAATGAGTTCCCAGAAGTTTTCCCCGATGATTTTCCTGGTATTCCTCCTGAGCGGGAAATAAATTTTGGTATTGACCTTCTTCCGGATACGCAACCTATCTCCATTCCTCCATATAGAATGGCTCCAGCTGAGTTGAGAGAGTTGAAAGAGCAACTAAAGGATTTGCTAGACAAAGGTTTTATTCAACCGAGTATCTCTCCATGGGGTGCTCCGGTGTTGTTTGTTAGAAAGAAGGATGGGTCTCTTAGAATGTGCATTGATTATCGTCGATTGAATAAAGTGACCATAAAGAACAAGTATCCCCTTCCAAGAATTGATGACTTGTTTGACCAACTTTAAGAGGCTAGTTATTTCTCTAAGATTGATCTTCGTTTGGGTTATCACCAATTGAGGGTGAGAGGGTTTGATATTCCAAAGACGGCTTTCCAAACAAGATACGGTCACTATGAGTTTCTAGTAATGTCCTTTGGTTTGACTAACGCTCCGGCGGCGTTCATGGACTTAATGAATAGAGTGTCCCGATAATATTTTGACATGTTTGTGATCGTGTTTATCGATGATATTTTAATCTATTCAAGGAGTGAGGATGAACATGTGGACCATTTGAGAATTGTATTGCAAGTTCTTAAAGACCATCAACTTTTCACAAAGTTTAGCAAGTGTGAATTTTGGTTAAGGTCTGTAGCATTCCTTGGTCATATTGTATCAAGAAAGGGTATTGAGATAGATCCTAAGAAGACGGATGCGGTCAAGAGTTGGCCTAGACCTCTAACTCCTTCCTACATTAGAAGCTTTTTGGGTTTGGCCGGTTACTATAGAAGGTTTGTTGAGAGATTTTCTTCTATTGCTTCTCCTTTGACGGCTTTGACTCAAAAGAAAGCTATGTTAGTTTGGTCAGAAGCTTGTGAGAAGAGTTTCCAAGAGTTGAAAGATAGACTTACTTTCACTCCGGTGTTGACCTTACCGGAGGGTACGGATGGTTTTGTGGTGTATTGTGATGCCTCTAGGGTTTGGTTGGGATGTGTGCTTATGCAAAATGGTAAGGTGATTGCCTATGCTTCAAGGCAACTTAAAGTCCATGAGAAGAATTATCCGACCCATGATCTTGAATTAGCGGCGGTTGTGTTTGCCTTAAAAATATGGAGGCATTATTTGTATAGGGTCCATGTGGATGTTTTCACCGATCACAAGAGTCTTCAATATGTGTTTAGTCAAAAGGACTTTAACCTTCGTCAACGAAGGTGGTTAGAATTGTTAAAGGATTATGACATGAGTGTCCTTTATCACCTCGAGAAAGCTAATGTGGTAGCGGATGCACTTAGTAGGTTGTCCATGGTTAGTGTGGCTTATGTAGAGGATGAAAGGAAAGAATTGGTTCGTGATATGCATAGGTTGTCTCGGCTAGGTGTTCAACTAGTGGATTCCACCGAGGGTGGTGTCATGGTCCATAATGGTTCCGAATCGTCCTTTGTGATGGATGTGAAGTCTAAGCAAGGCCTTGATACCATATTAGTTTAGTTGAAAGAGTCGGTACTCAAGAAGTCCGTTGGGGCTTTCTCCCAAGGGGGAGATGGGGTGCTTAGGTACCAAAGTCGGTTATGTGTTCCGGCTGTTTATGGTTTGAGGGAAATTTTTTTAGAAGAAGCCCATAGTTCTTGATAATCTATTCATCCGGGAGCCACCAAGATGTACCGTGATCTACGGAAAGTCTATTGGTGGAACGGAATGCAGAAAGATATTGCAGGATTTATGACCAAATGCCCGAATTGTCAACAAGTTAAGGTAGAGCATCAAAGGTCGGGAGGCTTACCCCAAAATATACCAATTCCCACTTGGAAGTGGGAAGAGGTGAATATGGATTTTATTGTGGGTTTGCCTCGCACCCGAAGGCAACATGATTCTATTTGGGTCATTATAGATCATATGACAAAATCAGCCCACTTTATCCCCATCAAGGTTTCTTTTTCGGTGGAAGACTATGCCAAGTTGTATATAAGGGAGATAGTGAAGTTGCATGGAGTTCCTCTATCTATTATTTCAGATTGGGGTACTCAATTTACTTCTCACTTTTGGAAGTCGTTCCAAAAAGGTCTTGGCACTAAGGTTAAGCTTAGCACGGCTTTTCATCCCCAAACCGATGGGCAAGTGGAGCGTACCATCCAAACATTGGAAGATATGTTAAGGGCATGTGTTATAGACTTTAAGGGTAATTGGGATGACCACTTGCCTTTAATAGAGTTTGCCTACAATAATATTTATCACTCAAGTATTGGAATGGCTCCTTTTGAAGCCTTGTATGGTAGGAGATGTAGGTCTCTGGTTGGTTGGTTTGAGGTGGGTAAAATTACTTTTATAGGTCCCGAGCTAATTTATGAAGCCATTGAGAAAGTTCAGCTTATTAGAGAGAGGTTGACAACGGCTCAAAGTAGATAAAAGTCTTATGCCGATGTGAGAAGAAGGGATCTAGAATTTGAAGTTAATGATTGGGTCTATCTAAAAATCTCACCTATGAAAGATGTGATGAGGTTTGGCAATAAGGGGAAACTTAGTCCCCAGTATGTGGGCCCATACCAAAATTTGAAACGTATTGGGAAAGTTGCCTATGAGTTAGATTTGCCAAGTGAGTTTGCTCCGGTTCATCCGGTGTTTCATGTCTCCATTCTTAAGAAGTGTATTGGAGATCCGGTATCCATTATTCCCCTAGAAGGGTTGGAAGTTGACGAAAGTCTTTCATAGGAAAAGGTTTCGATAGAGATCCTAGACCGTCAAGTCAAGAGATTGATAAACAAGGAAATAGCTTCCGTAAAGGTTTTGTGGAGGAATCACTTAGTTGAGGATGCTACTTAGGAGGCCGAGGCCGATGTGAAGTCTCGATATCCTCATCTCTTTCCTTCTACTCCTATTCAAGCTTGAGGTTTGTAGTTCCTCTTGAGTTTAAGTATTTTGGGAGTCATGTGAGTATATGTGTTTTCCTTGATTTCCTTATGTTATGCATGTTCTTGATAAAATACATGTTTAGTAAGAAAATGAGTTTTTATGATTGATTTTCCTCATGTTATTGTGAATTAAGTAAGAGTTGCCTATTTGACTTCATGAGATGAATTGACGAACATGCTTTATAATTCTTTTGAGAGTAATTGCATATTGGATCCATGATGTTGTGTTGAGCATGCTTTTAGTTGGAGAAGGTAGTTCCTCCTATGAATATGAGAAATGTTGAGTTTCATGCATAATGGGTTGTTAGATGTAGTTCCTACTTCCTTGTAATGCATTGATTATCTTTGAGATGGAGTTGATGTTTCCTCCTTTGAATTGTGCATTATTTTTTATGTTGCATGCATTGCTGCTACCCGGAAACTAGTAGGCCAAACTAGAGCTTGACGTTAGGGTTAGAGCATTGAATGTACTCCCCGTACCATAAGATAAATTATTTTGTGTTAGAACGTCAAGGTTCAAACCCCAAGGACCAACCATGGATCCTTGAGGAGAACCCTTAGAAAAACTGCCTGGAAGTGACCCACGGAGGGGACCCATGCCTCATGGGTCAGCCCACTCCCCGTGGGTGAGGGGTCGTGGGTCAAGGCCTCAAAAATTAGGTTCCAGTAAACCCACCCACGGTTCACCAGCACGCCACCTGGGTCCATCCACGGACCGTGGTCGTGTGGTCGTGGGTGGTCACCTATAGGCAGTTTCAAGGAACTAGTTAGGGGTACTTTGGGGTTTTCCGGAATTAATTAGTTATTAAGTAACGTCGTTTTATACTAATTTAGACTAACTATATAATGATTTAAGACCTCCAAATTAAGTCATCTTCCTCATAATTCCAAAATCCCATATCAAAACCAATTTTTCCCCTAAATTCTCTCTCTAGAACTTCAAGGAAGAAGAAGAAGAAAGTGGAAGCTAAGGTTGAAAGAGAAAGCTTTTCTACTCAAATTCATTGAGATTCATAGCTAAGGTATGGTAGTCCTTCATCCATGGATAGTTTTCATCCATGGAGTCCCTCCAAACTCAATTTCAAAACTAGTAATTTCCCCAAAAAGTTAGGGTTTGACTCCAAGTCATGGATTCCTTTCAAAAACAATTCTAATGATTTAATTACTTTATATTATGATTGAATTGATGATTTATTATTGTTTTTATGTTGAAATCCCCAAGAATCCATGAAATCTCCATATTCCCAATTTATGACCTTGTGATGTGGGTGAATTGATGAAGGAAGGATATTATGAGATTATGCTTATAGTAATTGAGCTATTTGAATTATGTTATCATCCATGTCTAATGTAGTAATTCTAGATGTGTTGATGGAATATGATCTATGGTCCTTGAAGGTCTAAGTATGAGAATTATGCATGATTTTGAGGTTATGTATATGCTTTATGAACACTTTTAGAGTGAAGTGATTATGATAATATTGTTGTTGTGGGTTGATTGAAGGGTTAATCTAATGAACTCATGATGAACTTGATGTGAAAGGTTTTCTCACATAATTATATACCTTGAATCGGTAGGCCATGTGCACCCTTTCATGTGTACCTAAAAAGAGCTATTCTAATGATGTACCTTGAATCAGTAGGCCAAGGGCGCCCTTTCATGAGTAATGATGTTAACAAATATTTAACTACTCCCTGGGAATTTAATGCTTAGCACCGAGTGGTTATTGTGTGGAAGCTCTCCCGTAGTAAGGCCAGGTTTCTAGAAGCAACCTCTTGAGATGGAAGCTCTCCCGTAGAAAGGCCGAGTTTCTAGTAGCAATCTCCTTATCCCATAAACTATGTGTCCACATAGGTATTTAGCTAGTGGATCCACCTAAGCTAAGAGTTACCGGTTTAACCTTAGGCAAGTAGACCAACCCTTTTCGGTGTGGGAGTCACCGGATTCCATGTTAAAGCTCACATGGTCTCAAGTCGGTTAAGGCTTATTCTCCATATGAACAAGAAATTAATAATGAACTAAGGCTTGCTTGATGAAGTATCCCGTAGGTGTTCAAAAGCTTTAAAGATGTTGCTAGCGTGCAAGGAAAGATGATGAACATGATTGATGACCTAAAGAGGTTTACTTAGCATGGGTGGGATTATGGGATCTTATTCATGCATTGCACAAGTATGCTTTGAGCGTACTTATGGTATGTTTCTCCTATGATATGATGATCTATTTAATGAACATGCATATAACTTATGCTTTTCCATTATCTTCAAAATGATGCTTTAACTTAGTAAATTGCATGCATCCAACTAAAATGTCCCTTTTAGCATGTTTTCAAGGTTTTTATGCATGGCTATCATACTTAGTGTATTTTTGTACTAACCCATATTTTCCTATACTTTTCCCAAGTGTAGGGTCTGGTTCTTAAGGCGGTCATCATTTGGTTCAAGCTTGAATTCGACTATTCTCCTAGCTTGTGGTGAGTCCTCATGATTCGAGGATGGATGTGTCACTTGTAGTTTCATTTCTAGTAATTCATTTCCGGACTATGTTGTATAGGATGTGTCCCTTTTCATTGGAACTATTGTAATAGATGGCTATATTGAGACAAGTCTAGACTTCCGCTTTCCTTTATGAAAATTTTGGACTTGAAATGCGCTTTCTTTTCTTTATTGTTCTATTCTTATGTTATGATATGCTAAGTGGCTTACATGGTGTCTTTCGGGGTTCTATGTGCCTTGTTACATCTAAGAGGTACCCCTGGGTCGTGACAATCACCGACCAGGTCGGTGATGCGCCAAATGTATCTTTATGTCGCCTTCTTGACTTGACTCTTCACCATTCCTCTTCTGTAACTTTAGGTGATTAGGATCTCCATCGCCGATCCAGTCGGCGCTTAACCGAAATGCCATTTTCCCCATTTTTGGGGGGTAGGAGGTCGAATATAGCTTCGATTAGCTTTTAATTCAAATATCATATTTGACTAAATGATTTTTGATATAGTTCTTGTTCTGTAGTGGTTTTGCGGATTATTTCATTTACGTCGTCATTTATTTTTCTTAGATGTTTTATATCTTCGGTTCTGAAGTATAAATCTAGCTGTAGTCTTACTAAGCTTTGTAGCGTATCTATTT
>JAJONR010002737.1:0-64369 GCA_029582245.1 Solanum etuberosum
ACTTTGCTCTTTCAAAGTTCATAACCTACTTTCAATCATCACATCTATAATTAAAGCATTAGACATGGATATCATTATAATTCATCTGATTCTATCACCTCATGCATAAATTCATAAAACTCCTCTTTCATCAACAAAGACCCACATCATATCATCCACTTTGCTCTTTCAAAGTTCATAACCTACTTTCAATCATCACATCTATAATTAAAGCATTAGACATGGATATCATTATAATTCATCTGATTCTATCACCTCATGCATAAATTCATAAAACTCCTCTTTCATCAACAAAGACCCACATCATATCATCCACTTTGCTCTTTCAAAGTTCATAACCTACTTTCAATCATCACATCTATAATTAAAGCATTAGACATGGATATCATTATAATTCATCTGATTCTATCACCTCATGCATAAATTCATAAAACTCCTCTTTCATCAACAAAGACCCACATCATATCATCCACTTTGCTCTTTCAAAGTTCATAACCTACTTTCAATCATCACATCTATAATTAAAGCATTAGACATGGATATCATTATAATTCATCTGATTCTATCACCTCATGCATAAATTCATAAAACTCCTCTTTCATCAACAAAGACCCACATCATATCATCCACTTTGAAGAATATGGGAAAGTTCATGGTTTCTTGGGGACACATCATAAAACTCATAGGAAATCATATATTCATTCTTAATATAACTCAATTCAATCATAAAAATCAAGTAATAAAGGAACCCATGACTTTAGAATCAAACCCTAACAATTGGGGATTTCTATAATTTAAAATTGAAGGTTTTGAGAGGGCTCCATGGATGAAGACTACCATACCTTGACTCCAATTACTAGCCTTCAAAGGGGAATTTGGCTCCTTAGCTTCAAACCCTAGCTGAATCTTCTTCTTCTTTAAGTTCTAGAGAGAGAATATTTGGGAGGAGGTTTTGGGTTTCTTTTGGGATTTAGGAAGAATGAATTAAATGGGGTGAATTTGGGGTTAAAAGGGCTTATATAGGGGTTCTAATTATCGGTAAAACGACATATTATAGGAACCAATTAATTAGGAAAAGACCCAACTGCCCGTAAGTAACATTGCCAACTGCCTCAGACCTCCCGACCTACGGACCCAATCGACGGGCCGTGGGGTCTTACCCATAGTCCGTCCTAATGAACCATGGTTGGTGGTCGAAGAGTTTAGCCTTGACCTATGGCCGCTGGATCACGGGGCGTGGACCGACCTACGGTGCATAAATCCCTTCTGTGGTCCATGCTGGGACCATTTCTGAGTGCCCAACGACTGTCCTAGTCGACGGGCCATGGTCTCACCCACGGACCGTCCTGGTGGACCATCGATCGGTATCAGAAACTTGAAATTCTGGGGCTCCAACCACGGACTATAGCTATAGTCCGTGGTCCACTCCACGAGCCGTTGGTGGCCGGCGTGGTTGTCTGCACCAGCACCTGGAAAAGATGCTCAATCCCTCTCTTTAGATACGGGGCGTTACAATATCTCCCCCTTTAGACAATTCGCCCTTGAATGAGATTTAAACTGGTTCTAAAATAGTAGGAGAGAAACTAACAACTCATACTGATCGAAGCAATGCATACAACCGGGGAGGAACTATCGACTCCAAGTTAGAACGTTCTCAAAATATCACAAGAGGAGTGAACTAAATCTATCAGCCCAATATGCCTGCAATGCACATAAATAAGGAGGAAAGATAAACTCCTAACTCCACACACTCAAATGCAACGCAAGGAAGTAGGAACTACATCTAACAACCTATCATGCATGAAATTTTAACATTTCTCATGTTCTAGGAGGAACTACCTTCTCCAAGATTTAAAGCATGCTCAACAAAATCTCAAGGAACCTATATGCAATTTACTTTCAAAAAGCATATCAAAAGCATGTTCATCAATTTATCTCATGAAGTCAAATAGGCAACTCATACTCAATGCACAACAACATGAGGAACATCAATAATAAAAACTCATTTTCTCTCTCAATATAAGCTTTTTCATGAACATCCTTAAACATAAGGAAATCATGGAAACACATAAATCACACATGACTCCTAAATAAGAAAACTCAAGAGGAACTCATTAGCTCAAGTGGGAATAGGAGTAGAAGGAAAATGATGAGGATATCGGGACTTCATATCGGCCTCGGCCTCCCAAGTAGCACCCTCTACTAAGTGATTCCTCCACAATACCTTCACAGAGGCAACTTCTTTTTTTTCTCAACCTTTTGACTTGCCGGTCTAAGATCTCAACCGATACCTCTTCATAGGCAAGATTCTCTTTAATCTCCAAACCCTCTAAGGAAACTATGGATGTTGGATCCCCAACACATTTCTTAAACATTGAGACATGGAACACCGGATGCACCAATGCCAACTCATTTGGTAAATCTAACTCATAGGCAACCTTACCAACACACCTCAAAATCTCATATGGGCCTACAAAACGGGGACTAAGTTTCCCCTTCTTCCCAAACCTAATAACACCTTTCATGGGTGAAATCTTCAAATAAACCCAATCATGAACCTCGAATTCAAGATCTCTCCTTCTAACATCGGCATAGGACTTTTGCCAACTTTGGCCCATTTTGAACCTCTCTCTAATAATCCGAATCTTCTCGATGGCCTCATGCACAAATTCTGGACCTAGGAGAGCAACTACTCCCACCTCAAACTATCCTATAGGAGGCCTACACCTCCTACCATAGAGAGCCTCAAAGGGAGAAATGTCGATACTCAAGTGATAACTGTTATTAAAAGCAAACTCAATTAACGGCAAATGGTCATCCCAATTACCCTTAAAAACTATCACACATGCCCTCAACATATCTTCCAATGTTTGAACGGTGCGCTCCGCTTGCCCATCCATTTGGGGGTGAAAAGTTTTGCTAAGCTTCACCTTGGTACCAAGCCCCTTTTAGAAAGACTTCCAAAACTATGAAGTAAATTGGGTACCTCGATTGAAATTATAGACAAGGGTACTCCATGTAACCTTACAATCTCTCTCAAATACAACTTAGCATACTCTTCCGCCGAGTAGGACAACTTGTAGGGAACTAAATG
Organism: Solanum etuberosum; assembly: GCA_029582245.1. Taxonomy (NCBI): domain Eukaryota; kingdom Viridiplantae; phylum Streptophyta; class Magnoliopsida; order Solanales; family Solanaceae; genus Solanum; species Solanum etuberosum. Next base: position 3,095 of record JAJONR010002737.1, read on the forward strand.
AGCGGACTTAGTCATCCGATCCACTATTACACATATCAAGTCATGTTGTTGCCGGGTACGTGGCAACCCTATAATAAAGTCCATGTTCACCTCTTCCCACTTCCAAGTAGGAATGGCAATGTCTTGGGACAACCCTCCCGGCCTTTGGTGATCAACTTTCACTTGTTGACAATTAGGACACTTAGCCACAAATCCTGCAATATCCTTCTTCATCCCATTCCACCAATATATCTCCCGTAAGTCACGGTACATCTTAGTGGCTCCCGGGTGAATAGAATACCGAGAACTATGGGTTTCCTCTAGAATTTTCTCCCTCAAGTCATCAACATTCGGAACACACAACTGACCTTGATACCTAAGCACCCCATCTCCCCCTTGGGAGAAAGCCTGAACGGACTTTTAAGCAGCACCTCCTTCAATTCTACCAAATAGGATCAAGGCCCTGCTTAGACTTCACATCCATCACAAAGGAGGATTTAGAACCATTATGGATCATGACACCACCTTTGGTGGAATCCACTAGTTGAACACCTAGTCGGGCCAACCTATGAACATCATGAACCAACTCCTTCTTTTCTTTATCTACATGAGCCACACTACCCATTAACTATCTACTAAGAGCATCCGCTACTACATTAGCTTTACCGGGGTGATAAAGGACACTCATGTCATAATCCTTCATAACTCAAGCCACCTTCTTTGGCTAAGATTCAAGTCCTTTTGACTAAACACATACTGTAGACTCTTATGATCGGTGAAAACATCCACATGGACCCCATACAAATAATGCCTCAATATTTTTAAGGCAAATACAACCGCCGCTAACTCAAGGTCATGGGTAGGATAATTCTTCCCATGGATCTTAAGTAGCCTTGAAGCATAGGCAATCACCTTACAATTTTGCATGAGCACGCATTCCAACCAGACTCTAGAGGCTTCACAATACATCACAAAACCATTTGTACATACCGGTAAGGTCAACACCGGAGGGGAAGTAAGTCTATCTTTCAACTCTTGGAAACATTTCTCACAAGCTTCCGACCACACAAACTTAGCCTTCTTTTGTGTCAAAGCCGTTAAAGGAGAAGCAATGGAAGAAAATCCCTCAACAAACCTTCTATAGTAACCAGCCAAACCCAAAAAGTTTCTAATGTCGGAAGGAGTTAGAGCTGTAGGACAACTCTTGACCGCATCTGTCTTCTTAGGATCTACCTCAATTCCCTTGCTTGACACAATGTGCTCAAGAAAAGCTACGAACCTTAAGCAAAATTCACACTTGCTAAGCTTTTCAAAAAGTTGTTGGTCCTTCAGAACTTGCAAGACAATTCTCAAATGGTCCATATGTTCATTCTCACTCCTTGAATAGATCAAATTATCATTGATAAACACAATCACAAACATGTCTAGGTGTTGCCTAAACACTCTATTCATTAAGTCCATAAATGTTGGCGGAGCATTAGTCAACCCAAACGACATCACTAGGAATTCATAATGTCCATACCGAGTTCGGAAAACCATTTTTCGAATATCATCCCCTCTCACCCTCAATTGGTGATAACCCGAATGAAGATCAATCTTAGAGAAATAGCTAGCCCCTTGAAGTTGGTCAAACAAGTCATCAATTCTTGGAAGAGGATACTTGTTCTTAATGGTCACTTTATTCAATTGATGATAATCAATGCGCATCCGAAGAGACCCATCCTTATTTCTAAAAAACAACACGGGAGCACCCTATGGAGACATACTCGGTCAGATGAAACCGTAATCCAACAAATCCTTTAGTTGCTCTTTCAACTCTTTTAACTCCGTTGGAGCCATTCAATAAGGAGGAATAGAAATAGGTTGCGTATTCGGGAGGAGGTCAATACCAAAATCTATTTTCCGCTCAGGAGGAATACCCAGAAAATAATCAAGGAAAACATCCGGGAATTCATTAACCACGGGAACTGACTCAAGAGAAGGGGTTTTAGAATCTACATCCCTCACCCTAACAAGATGGTAAAAGCCACCTTTCAAGATCATCTTTCTAGCTTTAAAATAACACACAAATTTTCCTCTAGGCATAAAATTTCCCCCCTTCCACTCTAAGATAGGCTCATTCAGGATTTGGAATCTAAGCACCCGAGTTCTACAATCGATAGAGGCATAACATATATGCAACCAGTCCATACCAAAAATCACATCAAAGTATAACATGTCAAGCTCTACCAAGTCAACAAGTGTAACTCTATGGGATAAGGAAACGGGACACTTTCTATAGACCTTGTTAGCCACCACAGAATCACCAACAGGGGTAGAGATAGAAAAATGTTCTAATAACACTTCTAGAGGAACATTAAACCTCATCACCACATAGGGAGTAACAAAAGATAAGGTAGCACCGGGATATAAAAAGGCATACACAACAAGAAGAAAGACTTTTAACATACCGCTCACTACATCCGGGGAACTCTCTTGGTCACCTTGGTTTTGGAGAGCATAGAAGCGGTTTTGCTTTGGAGCATTGGAGTTTGAACCACTAGGAGGATCTTGCTTGTCCTCTCTCCCTCTTGCCTTAAGCACCGGACAATCTCTCATCTTGTGACCACTGGAGTGCAACCATCTGTGCTGGCTAGGCACTTACCATCATGTTGTCTTCCACATTTAGAGCAATTTGACCTAGCTAAAGAAGAACCACCTCCATTCCCTCTTTGAGGTTTAGGGTTAGATATTGTATCCTTATTTGATCTACGAGGAGCATTGGAGTGACCTTGACCGGAGAACCTTTGTTGAAATCTAGGTCGACCTTGTCCATCGGCCCTTGTGTTGGAGAAGTTTCCATCACTAGTTCTAGCCTTCTTCACCTCCCTATCCTTTTTCTTGAGTTTTGATTCCTCAATTTGTTGGGCGTACACCATAAGCCAAGAGATATCCATGTCATTGATGAGCATTGCCGTACGACACTTTTTTTATACCATGTCAGACACGGCCGTCACAAACTTACTCATCTTGACCCTTGAGTCCACCACCATAGTTGGAGCATAATTAGATAGTTGGGTGAACTTTACAGCATACTGCCTCACACTCATACTTCCTTGACGAAGGATAATGAACTCTTGCACCTTTACTTCCCTAAACTCTAAGGGATAGAAGCTATCAAGAAAAGCCGATTTAAATAATTTCCACTTCACAGGACCCGCTCCTACCGGTCTCTCTCCCTTTCATTACTCATACCATACTTGATCAACATCTTTCAATTAGTAAGAGGCTAACTCCGCCTTCTCTTCCGGAGTCACTCCTATAATAGCAAGTACTTTATAGACCTCGTCAATAAACCTTCGAGGATCCTCCTTCATTTTGGAGCCATAAAAATCTGGAGGGTTCATTCTTGCAAAGTCCCTCACTCTTGAAGCTGCCGAATTCACATTAGGATTTATAGGAGCTACAACCTCTCTATTGGCTTGAGTCGCCAAAGCTTGAGACAACATTTAAAAAGCCGACCTAACCTCTGGATTTTTCATGTTTTCAGCCAAAGGATCTATCGGAGCTTGAGGAGCTTGAGGAGGAGCTCCTTGGTTCACATGATCACCCTCCATCCTTCTAGCATAAGCCCTTATAGTATTCATATCCTGAAGGACATAGGGCATGAATTAGGAAACAGATTTTATAAAGTTAAACTCTATGGAACGACTTAGAGTATTGAAGAAGTGAAGTTTCCCAATCATCTTGTAGCCTCTCATTCATAAATGTGGCGTGCTTCACACTTATGAACAAGACTCTACTAGACGTGGCTTATGAGACATCATCTTAGGACCATTCTAAACCTTGGGGTCTGATTATCAAGTTTGTCACGACCCAGGGGTACCCCCTAGATGCAACAAGGCGTATACAACCCCGAAGGACTCCGTACAAGCCACTTAGTCCTCATAACATAAGAAATAGAACAATAAGAGTAAAACATATTTTAAGTCTTAAAAAGTTTTTCATAAAAGAAAGCGGAAGTCTAGACACTTTGTCTCATCATAGCCATCTATTACAATAGTGAATGAAATAGGGCTTAGCCCTTACAACATGTCCAAAAATGGAAAGTACATGAAAGAAACTAAACATATGAAAATCCGTCCTCGAACCATGAAGACTCACCAAGCTCAGGGAAAACAATCAAATCCAAGCTCTAGCCACAAGAATGATGACCCACTAGTGCCAGACCCTACACTTGGAAAAAATGTAGGCAAAGGAGGCGTTAGTACAAAGATGCACTAAGTATGATAGCCATGAATAAAAACACTTGAAACATGCAAAAATGGGACATTTCATTTGAGAGCATTCAGTTTACCAAGTTTAAACATCATCATAGAGATAGTTGGAAACATAATTCATAACATCATTATCAATGCAAGCTAGTATAATCTTTAGAACCTTTGAACACTACGAGATACTTCTTTAAGCATGTCTTAGTTCATTATTACTTTATGTGGGAATAAGCCTTAACCGACATGAGACCATGTGAGATTCAACATGGAATCCGGTGACTCCATTAGCAAAAAGGGTTGGTCTACTTGCCTAAGGTAGAACCGGTAACTCTTAGCTTAGGTGGATCCACTAGCTAATAACCTACGGAGGCACGTAGTTATGGGATACAAAAATCTCTACTAGAAACCCGTACATCAACTACGTGAAGGCTTCCGTCTCATGAGACATACTTGGGATACTCAGACTCTACTTCGTGAGAGTTCCCATTTGGAAGCCCGGACTCAACTTCGTATGAGCCTCCATATCATTCAATATCCACTCGGTACTAAGCATATATCTCACAATTAGTTATTTAGTCTTAACTTAGATTATTCCACATGAAAGGATATCCTTGAAAACCAATCCAAGTTAGCTCATTAGATCATGTGTGAGCACTTACCACAATCCATGATCACTTTTACTCTTAGATTCGATTAAGTGAGAAAAGTCTTTCAACCTTAGAATCCTTACTATTTTGAGAAAACCTTTCACATAAATGTTAATATTAGTTCATGAGAATAACCTTTCAATCAGCCCACAACAACAACTTAATACTTAACACTTCACTCTCAAAGTGTCCTCATAGCATTTACATAGGTTTCATAAAAACATGGATAATCTCATACTTTGCTCTTTCAAGGTTCATAACCTACTTTCAATCATCACATCTAGAATTCAAGCATTAGACGTGGATATCATTATAATTCATGTGATTCTATCACCTTATGCATAAATTCATAAAACTCCTCTTTCATCAACAAAGACCCACATCATATCATCAACTTTGAGGAATATGGGAAAGTTTAAGGGTTCTTTGGGAAACATCATAAAACTCATAGGAAATCATAAGTTCATGCTTAATATAACTAGATTCAATCATAAAAATCAAGTTAGAAAGGAACCCATGACTTTGGAATCAAACCCCAACAATCGAGTATTTCTATAATTTGAAATTGATGGTTTTGAGAGGCCTCCATGGATGAAAGCTATCTATGGATGAAGACTACCATACCTTGACTCCAATTAATAGACTTCAATGGAGAATTTGGCTTCTTATCTTCAAACCCTAGCTGAATCTTTTTCTTTTTCGTCAAGTTCTAGAGAGAGAATATTTGGGAGGAGGTTTTGGGTTTTCTTTAGGGATTTAGGAAGAATGAATTAAATGGGGTGAATTTGGGGTTAAAAGGGATTATATAGGGGTTCTAAATATAAGTAAAACAACATAGTATAGGAACCAATTAATTATGAAAAGACCGCACTGCCCCTAAGTAAAACTGCCAACTGCCTCGGACCTCCCGACCTACGGACCCAGTCGACGGGCCGTGGCCTGACACACGGTTCATCCTGGTGAACCGTGGTTGGTGGTCAAAGAGTTTGGCCTTGACCTATGGCCGCTGGACCACGGGGCGTGGACCGAGCTATGGTCTGTAGGTCCTTTCAGGGTCCATGCTGGGACCATTTCTGAATGCCCAAGGACAAACTCATTCGACGGGCCGTGGTCTGACCCACGGACCATCGTGGTGGACCGTCGATCGGGATTAGAAACTTGAAATTCTGGGGCTCTAACCACAGACCACACCTACTATCTGTGGTCCACTCCACGGGTCGTGGGTGGCCGACGTGGATAGCTGCACCAACACTTGGAAAAGCTGCTAAATCCCTCTCTTTGGATACGGGGTGTTACAGCTTATCCAGTCGATGTTTCACCGATTCACCCTTTCAATCGCCGAGTTTTCTTTGTCCAAGGGCTAGCCTGCTGGAATTGTTGGGGAGCTAAAGAGCCACTCTACGAGTCGCTGACTGGCTTTGGCGATCATCAGTCTTTCTTTTCTTCTGCTTTTTCAGCTTTTTCGCTCTTTTTTTCCTGGTAATGTCCTTGTCTTGCTCTTTTGCCTTCATTGCTGCAAATTAGCATTAAATCATCAGTTTAGAGCATAAAATAGGCATTGAGGGCAATAAAACTCTAGATATTCAGCCCTAAATGAGTCGAAATCCCCGACTCATCAACACCCCCAACTTAAACTTTTGATTGTCCTCAAGTAAAAACACAAGATCAATCAGTTCAACAGAGATGTCTACAAATAGTGCTACTGAAGACTTAATATGAATGCACAAGAGGTTCAATCTACCCATGCAATGTTCAATTGTGCACTACAAGTTTCAAACTGCGACTAGCCATCATCAAATCGAACTCAAGCTCACATTACTTGCTTCAAATGCAAATTCAAGCTCAACAAAAGTATTCGAATGCCCTCACATCAAGAATGATTCCATGCTCACACAAAGATTATCAAAATTTTAGAATTAAGGAATCAAAAGCAACTCTCACACTCTCAAAGATAAACACATGCATGATTTTACCCATAGGCTTGCCCGTATTTTTCAATCAACATGATATTAAGCTCAATCAAGATCACAAAGGTCTTTCAAGGTTCGTAACGGGGCTGAGCGTAAAGATATGATCATTTTGGCTTAGTGACTTCTACCTTCGTGAAGCATGCCTTGCATTTCACTTTTTCTCCGTTTCTTTCACTCTTTTTGATTTTCACAATCCACCCTATGTTCTTTTAAGCTTGATTCATTGGATGCCCCATATATTTTGTCCATTGCACAAACTTTATTGCAAAATTCTCTTTAATTTTTTTATGGAGTGATTCCGTCTTTTTCAACAAATCCATCAAGGGCAAATTTTCACAACCTTCGTGACTTTCCTCCTTTTTCACCACACCACCAACTTAGGCTTTTGGCCTAAGTTGGCTATTCAAACGAACCAATGCTTCATGAAGGTTTTAGGTGATGGGAAAAAGAGGACAAAGGTGCTCATGTTTCATCCAAAGACAAGGTTAGGCTCAAACACTTCCAAGCTAGGTTCACACTCTCACAAGGTGGTCACAAAGAGGTATACTAGCAATTTGGTTCACTCTCCAAAAATTTTGCCTAAGATCATCTCTATCATTCGCCTACATTACTTAATTTAACCAATGGCGCAAGTTATAGGAATTACCAAGCACATATTTCAAGGAAATATCACCACACAAGGCATTCAAACAATCATCAATCAAGATTCTACAATTTTAGCTCGCGTGCAACGATCATCACATGATTTATTTCAACAACCGGACAGTCACAATGAGATGCTAAGAGTTCACACATGACCTATGCAACTCATATTTTCCTCATTGAAATTGCACAAACATATCATTCAATCAAGAGCACTATTCAAGTCATCGGTATTGATCACAACTGATACTCAAATATGCAAGAGAACAACCACATCCACAAACATCAAGAGGTGAAATTGTAAATTTAGATAAAAAATGAAAAAACATTCACATTAAAACCAAAAAGCCATAATCACAAAAAGAAATCATAATCATAACAGATTATCAAATATCAAACAATCACAAAAAAAACAACCTAAAAGAGGCAGATATGAAGATACCTCACCCCGCCAAACAAAATTAACAAATGTCCTCAATGTAAAAGAAATAAAAAGTCTAGAAATAAAGCTGAAATATAGACAAGATCCCCCTGTCAGGCTAAGCTTGAGGTGAACTCTGTATATCCTTGACTCTCTCAATCTGGGCATCAGTGCCCAGCTCAGCTCCATCCTTCGCTCCACTAGAGTCCACATTAGATGTATCCCGAAGAGAGGACTCCATAGTTGTCCGAACCATTGCACCCTCTAAGTCCTACAGGTCACCATACACTGTTGTATCTCTTGTACCAAGCTCCTCCTCATCTTTCTCGGGTGCATCCGACTCGACATCCTCATCAGCCACAACAACATCTCCGATCGTAGTAGCCAGAGGGATCTCGAATATGGCTGGCAACTTTGTATTCGAGACCTCGGGAAGGTCCACCGTACCAAAGAACATAGACAGATCCATCGATTTAAGCTCATCCACATCACGTCTCAAGCCAGTAATATCGGTTCTCAAAGTCGTCACATCATCAGATTGGCGTCCACTCTGCTCACATGCCTCCACTCTCACCATGAGAGCATCTAATCCTAAGCCATGCACGGTGATCAGCTCCAGTACTCTCTCAACTTTGCTTGGATAGGAGCTAAGGCGGCAGCAATGGCTCCCTCAATCATCTCAGAAACAGTGGCCTCTACTCGGGAGGCACGAACATTAGCAGATTGGGCCAGATAGCCCATCTTGAATAACATAGACTGAGTCAATAGGGGCCGGGAAGCAGCAGCAGCAATGGTAGAAGTAGTAGCAGCAGAAGAACTAGAAGGGACAGAAGTAGAAGTTCCAGGGGTACCTGAAGGCTCACCGGCCTGAGTAGGAGGGGTTGTGTCTGTCTGTAACATCTCCACGTCAACAACCGGGGAAGCATCCACCGGTGCAGCTCTCCTCCTCTCAGCCTCATCTCTAATGTACTCGACCTCGATCCTCGGGATGCCAGTATAGGAAGTGAGAGCCACTTCCACATCCATCTTCTCCACCAATGGCACTCGGGTACGCCAGCACAACTGCGTGATGAACACCGGTAACGGAAGTGAGGTCTGACTCTCCTTGTCCCTAAAGCCTATCTCCTACTCAATAATCAACCCGATATTAAGTCTATCCTGGTCGATGATGCACCCCAAAAAAGCAGCCTTATGACGCCGGAGTATAGACTTATTTTTTGAAGGCATCAGGGTGCTGCTAATAAATTTGAACCAATACCGGGCAGCCACATTCAAGTCCTTCTTCTCTATTTCAACTCCTGGCTCGATCCATGGGGTGTGATGTAGGATATAAGAGAATCCAACGACCCATTTAAATCATCCAGGGTCTTCTTGTGTATCTGATCTACCAAAACATGGATGACATTCGTAGTGCACCCCAGCACCTCATTGATGTCGGTGTTACTACATGTCACCTTTATACCTCGCACCACCACATGGTCAATCGGTGCAAACGAGCTGGACTTCTTCTTCCCCTTTGGCCCCAGCTTCCCATACTCAGCATAAAACTCTTAGACCCAGGGAGGTATGTAGGAGCCTCGGGGCCGTGTAAAGATCTCAAGTTTGTAGAACTGATGGTGTTCCACACTTTCAGGTACCTTTTTACTACTCCTCTGTAGACAGTCTCTTCTCCTCTAATATTATCCTCAACCCGGTAGCCTTTAATCTGTTTAGCGATCGAGGTGGAGGTTCTTATACATGAGGTACTGGAGGTACCTGCTCAACTGTTTGTGCTGGAGGTGGAGAAGGTGTAGGAGTCACCGGGATCCTGGCCTGATCGTGTAGAGATTTAGAGCACAGCTCAGCTCTCCTCCTCTGCAAGGTCTGGTCATTCTCTGGCTCGGATACGGAGACTGGCGATCTAGACCCCGAGTTGCCCTCAACTTCAGACCCTGAGGTGGTTATGTGGGTGCATATATTCCCATACAGTCGGAGCTATCATCAGCTGGACGTAGAAACCGTAGGTCTCTTGCCCTTTTCTGCAGCCTTCCCCCCTTTTGGAGGAAGTTTTTCTTGTGTAGCTCGTGAGGGTGCAACACCCTCATTTATCATGATTCCCCTTGCTCTCTTCTGGGGTGGTTGATTTCTGCCTTGCACCTTAGGTCTGGCCATACCTGCAAAATAACACAAAATAAACCAATACGTTAGAAATAGTTCAAAAAAAATATTAAAGTTTAAAATTTTTCAAGAAAACTAGTCGAGTAGTTCGGCGAGTCACCGAGTAGTTTGGCGAGTCACCGAACCCATTCCACAAGCTAAATCGCACTCGCCAAAAGTTCCAGAATAAAATTACTCAGCTATCAGGATAATTCAGGGAGGTACAGAGCCTTTCGGTGAATCACCGACACCATCCGAAACCATTCAGGGAACTAAAAGTAGCACACCGAAAGTTATAGAATATTTTCTAAGATCTAACAGACATTTGGCGAGTCACCGAGTGAATTCGATGAGCTCAAGCATATCGCCGAATGTTACAGAATATAATCATTAAAAATGAAATACAAAAAGGCGATCTAGGAGTCGCTTGGTAAACCACTGAGCCATTCGGTGAGCTCAACTAAGCACGCCGACTGGTCCCTCGTGCCAGATTTTGACCCCGACCTTCAATTTTCAACCAACAGCCCATGATAATGCAATTAACTCACTATTTTATAAAATTAAGCCCAGACCCATACCAAAAATGACCCCGGGGTACTCAAACTTCCCCCCGATTTGCCTAAAGTTGACCAATTAACGTCTTTTGCCCTTAAGAATGACGTCACCCACTCTATCATTGGGCAAATTAAGTCGATCAATGCATCTTGGGTTACTCAGACTTCGCCCACAACAGACTCAATACACAAACAACACACACCCATGATTTCAATCAAATCAAACATGAAATTCAACAAGTATAGGCTAAAACACAAACATAATCACGATACGATAGCAGTCCTCACTTAAAAATCAACTAACTCCACAAAATCATGCAATAGATCACACAATAAACAAGCATGCTTCACAAACTACTCAAAATTTAAGGGGAGTTCGGGACACCAACCTCAAAAGTAGATGCAAATGCTAGGCACACAAGGTCGGAAGTAAAAGTGTGAAAATCCCCCCAAGTAATTGATCCCCACACAAAAGCAACAAGCAAAAATGAACTAAATTTGGATTGTAAGAGTGCAAAGGTCGGAAAATGTGAAATGAAAGAAAATTTTGAATTTCAAACCGGTTTAGGCCTTTTGGACCCTTCAGTCCGTGCGCCAGTCGGCGATATCCACTTATCTCGATGACGATTCAGCGATGCGCCGAATTGTACTTTTGACCACCAAATTTTATAGAAACTCCAGCCATTTAGTAGGTTAAAATGGCGGTCCAGATTGGGCTAGCCGAACGAAACCTGAGCTCCCCTAATTGCCCATTTTCCAAAATTTGGAATTTTCAACCTGCACATCTAACACCCGTTATTGAAATAATAGCATTAAAAACTAAAAACTTTGGTTGCCTCCCAAGAAGTGCCTTATTTAACGTCGTGGCACGACGAAGACATGCTTTAAAACTTCATTCTTTAGGTTGACCATGGTATCACTCGGTAAACCCCTTTTTGGTCTTGGGTTTAAATGAGTCAAGATTTAACCCATTTGCGCTTTCAGCTACTTAATCGATGTCGAATGTGAGGTAACTATTTGGTTCATAGATAGGACGTCATCTTTCATTTCCTTTAGAACTTTTTCTGATCCTTCCACTTTGTTGAGAATCTGTGCAAGCATATCTTCAGTGCGGAAATTTTTCAGGATCAGCCCTTTGCTCTTTTGGCTTTTGACGCTCATGGGGAGGTACATATCACTCGTTGTCAACGTCCCTCTCTCTCAAATTTGCCCTACAGTCACGCCATTCCCTTTCTCGGTCTCTCCAACAGTCATCACGATCCCTATTCCAGCCTTGGTTCCCACCCGGCCTTGGATAGTTCAGGCGGAAACCTCCTCTTTGATTTGTTAGGAAGTTTACCTCCTCATTGTACATAGCTTCGAATTGCGCTTCATCAGGATTCACTCCATTAACTCCAATCACATGCATAGCCTTAGGACCACTACCTGTGACGTGTTTTGACAATAGGTCTATTTGGGTCATCATCTTGGCTATGTTTGTATCCCGCTCTTGGTCCTTTTCAATTTGTTCCTTTGTCATCCTGAAGTCCAATGGAAACACTTGATCGTCTCTAGTGTACCAAGTACGACTGATCGTTGTCATTTCACGAAGAAAAGTAGATGTTATTTCAGATGGTTGTTGCATGATCCCTCCTCGAACAAGCTGGTCAGCCACACCGTTGTTGACTGAATCTAGACTCTGGTAGAATTATTGTAACAACACATTGTTCGGGAGTCCATGAGTTGGACATTGGAGCAGCAACTTCTGAAACCTCAGCCATGTCTCATGAATTGGTTCACCATCCACTCTCTTAAAGTTCTGAATATTATCTCTCAATGTCACCATCTTCGAGGGAGGAAAAAACCTTACATTAAACGCATCAGTGAGCTCCTCCCAAGAAGTGATCGAGTCCCTTGGTAACTCAGCCAACCACTTCGTTGCCTCCCCCATTAGATAAAAGGGAAGCAAACGAAGTCGGACCGACTCGTGAGAGATGTTCTTGAAAGAAAATGGTCCACACATATCCACAAAGTTTTGGATGTGGTCATGAGGATCCTCCATCACTAGCACTCCAAATAGACCCTTTATTTGCAACAGCTGCAACATAGTGCTAGTCAAATGAAACACCGCATTGCCCACAATCGGAGGCAATCGAATAGCACCCATACTTCCCAGCTGTTCTTCATTGACATCGTTCAAGTTACCGATGTCATCATTGTGCCCAAGTTGGCTAGCATTGCTACTGTTAACACTCATATCTTCACCTGTTCAAGAGCAGCAAACAAAACAAAAAAAAATGGATTCAACTATAACACAATAAGTTCATAACTAAACTTCACTAAAAGAATTCGAAACACCACTCCCCGGCAGTGGCTCTATTTTTTATAACACTCAACTACACTTCATCTAATTCTGAGTTTAGGTGGTCGCAATCAAGTATAAACCTACTTAAGAGTTGGGGGTCGATCCCACAAGGAGTGATAAAGTAAAGAATTCACTTACGAAGTGGAATGAGTGTTCTAATAGTTTGTAGAGGTAGATATTTTTGAAACAATTAAAGTAAATGGCAGGGGTTGGAAAATTAATGTCAATTGGGGGGATTAGAGTGACAATTAACAACTACGAACAAACGAAAGTAATCAAGTAGAGAGGGATTCTTGGGGTTTGATCGATTGAACACCAATTTTGCTATATGGGTGATTAACGTTCACTAAAATTCTTTCATATTAGTGGGTAGGCTAGGCTTTAGGTGAAATAGCCATTTCTCAATCAACTATCGCGAATCAAGTGAGTTCGGTCGAACCTGGACAAGCATAACACATATAAACAGCCCAATACCTCAATTAATCTACTCTTTCAATCTAGACTGGTAGGATTAAATTTAGACCCACTTTCTCAAGGTAAATCCACAATAACCCAATCACTACAATCATCAATAAATAGTTTTAATTCCAAATCATCTTTCTCAAGCAAGGTTAGAACACTAGGCTAGAATTGCATTTGCAACTACAATTCATCAATTAAAACTCAACTACTAATTCAACCCACTTCAAATCAACAATAAAATTAGTAAATACTAACACCCATAAGCTAATTGAAGCATTCAATCACATAATCACACCCCAAGAATGGGGGTTTTAGCCACAGATAATAAAGAGCAAGAAATAGTTACCAACTATGTTTTCCATTAGCTTGGGTAACAATCCATAAGTCTCCCAAATGCTTGAATTGTGTTCAAAAACAATAAAACCCTAAATCTCTACTCAAATACTCAAAGAACAATGTTAGAGATAAAAAACCCATAACTAGAACTCTATTTTTACTCCGGAACTCTCTTTTTGAAATCGCATTATATTCTTCCAGATTTTCAGTTTTGGAGCCACTCGGTGAAGTAAGTCGAGCTTTGCTGACCAAGTCGGCGACTCGCTGAGTGCTCCTTTCCATCACCTTCTTGTCTTGGCTTTTCCACACTTTCCTTCTGTGATTTTAGGCGGTCAGAACTTCCTTCGTCGATCCAGTCGGTGGATTGCCGATTCAACCTTTCAATCGCCGAGTTGTCTTTGTCCAAGGGCTGGCCTGCTGCAACTTTTGGCGAGCTGAAGAGCCACTCGGAAGGTCGCCGAGTGGCTTTGGTGAGCATCGATCTTTCATTTCTTCATATTTTTCAGCTTTTTCGGTCCTTTTTGACCGGTAATGTTCTTGCCTTGCTATTTTGCCTTCATTGCTTCAAATTAGCATTTAATCATCAGTTTAGAGAATAAAATAGGCATTGAGGACACTAAAACTCTAGATATTAAGCCCTAAATGAGTAAAAATCCCCGACTCATCAATGATCAACAATGATGCCTTGTTCATTCAGCACATCGCCTTCTTCTTTGGAGATCGTCAACCTGTCTCGATAGAAATAAGTACTGTGCACTGTCACTTTGGGTGAGGTCATGCTCACTAAGTGATCTTCTCTTTTTGTTTGGCATCATCAATGTGGTTTGCACTTATTTTTAAACTTTTGGTCATTCATTTAAATATTAGAGCTTGCCTTGTTTATTAGCCTTCATAGCTATAAATCATCAATATATCATTAGAATATAACAAAATTAGGCGTTGAAGACACTAATTATTGAGCTAAATAGACCTCAAATGAGTGCAAATCTACCACTCATCACGCTTCTTTGAGACTGCGGCCATTGGTTGTGTTCATGGAGACCACCTCCCAAAAACCTCCACGTTTGTGAGGCTTCTGCCGCGTTTGCACAGGAGTACCCCTCTCTCCTTTGCGTTCGCAAGGAGGCCATTGCTCTTGTGAAGGCCAATTTTCCTTGCACTTTAGTCCCTTTTAAAGGAAGAATGTAGCATACATCCCAACATTTCCAATTTGGTTCTTGGGAGATTTTGGGTGAAATTCTCATCGTATTTGAGCGATTCTTGTTGGAGAAAGTCGAGAAAGTATGTGGGCACATTCTGGGTTCCATAAATCTTCTGTTTCTCATGGTAATTTCCGTGAATTCCTCTTTTACTTACTGTTTTGAATACTTTTAAAGCTAATACAACGGTAGGTTTTTTTGGCATGATCGAAGCTCGGATTGTGCTCATTTTTGGGGCACAACTTCCTTGAGCAGGTTTTGATCTCTTGATAGAGTTGGTTTTTTCAATCTGTGTCGGTCCCACTTTTGCATTTTTGGGTTTCTTGTCAATTTAGGATTCCTTATTTGATTTTGATAATGTTGTGCTTATTTTTTCAATCTCTTGTTGATGTTGGTAGCTTGACAGCACTTTTAGGCTCTCAAGTAAGGAAAAGTTCCCAAGTAGTGTTCTTGTGCGGTTTTCACCTTGAGGTAGGTTACAATTTTCCTTTACTTAGACTTGTCTCAATTAGATTGAATGTATTTTGAATAGTATCACATGATTAAGTTGGAGTTTAGGATTAGCTAAGGCATTTGATCTTTAGTAGACTTATGGACATAATTGGGTTTCTTAGCATAGATTTTCTCTAGAAAAGCCTTAGTTTAGTTTTTTCCTCGTGTCTGTTTGAGTAGTATCCATAGAAACTTCTCTTAGGTTGCGTGAAACATAGGTTATCATGTGCTTTTGATTGATTGGAATGGTTTTTTTTGTTATTGTTATATTTTTAGTTATAATCTTGTCGTTATTAATTGTTAGGCCTGAGACCATGAGCTTGGACTACCAGGAGTTCTAGGTTAATATTCTTGTGACGTGACGGGTAGTCAACACAGTTATGAGTGCGATATGAGTTGATTTGTGATGATTATTGGATTGTATCTGTGTTGAAGCATGTTCATGGCATATCGATGGCATAATTGCTTCTGATTTTTTTAAAGAAAAGAGGTTTTGGAGATATTCTGAGTACATTACTTTGCCTACTAATTTGAGCTACTTGGGTGTAGGACTATTTTTTTAAAATTGAGTATTGATGGGACTTGGTTTTAAAGGAAAATTCCTCATTTTTGCCTTTTTAAGACAAATTTTGATAAGCTCTAGCGGCCTATAGACTACACTTCAAGTTCTAATTTGCATTCCTTGATAAGTTTTGAAGGCCCGCAGACTAAATTCTTGATAATTACTTTCATATAAGCTCCAGTAAGGTTCTGTAGTTGCCTTAAGAGTCTAGGACTGCCATCGAGAGAACTCAAGAACTTTTGCATGCATCCTTCATTAACCAAATGTGTGTTGCATCTCTTGTTGTAGTTGATTGTGTGTGTGATTGATTGGTGTGGTTGATTGGTTGTTGTTCCTTTTGTTAGTCATTTTTGTCACTTTTCATTATTATCAAACTTTTATTAGTTTCATCATTCTAGTTTTTATATATATATATATATATATATATTTGATCTTTGAGCTCGGTCGGCCTATGATGTCTACTGAGTATCCCATTTTTTTGTACCAAAACTGCACTTCTGCATCTTTTTCTTATACAGCTCCCATTATGAGCCACCCTCAGTAAGTGTATGATCTTCCTTGGTCTTCATCGACTTGGATCATGGTGAGCTTCTGGTGTTCAGAGACTTATTGCTTTCCTTATTTTGTACTTACTTGTATTTTATATTTTGGATTAGTCAGTTCTATTGTATATATGACCTTTATGTACTTAGTAGCTCCTCTATAGGTGACACCTATTTCGGGGATTGGTTCTTTTGTTAGTTTGTATTCTCGGTCACTCTTGGGCCTCTTTTGTACATTTGGCATCGTATTACAGATTTATGATATGTCTCATTTTCTATATGTTACTCCTCTCTTTTGTATATTTATTATTGTTATCATTTCAAACTGTTTCTTCCGCATCTTGTGTTGGGCTTAGTCTTGTCCACTCGGTGGGTTGTAGGGGGTGTCATTATGGCCCATTTTCGAGTCTTGAAATATAACTTGTTAAAATTTCTTATAGTAAAAAAATGAAAATTTCTTAGTTATAAAAGTGATTTTTTTTGTAAAAATATCATAAAACTAAAAAAAGAAGTTATAATTTTCTTACAAAACCAATTCTCTGTAATTTTTAGGAATCTCCAATTTTTCATGTGCAATCGTGAACTCTAATTCATTGTTGCTTTTATGTCCTGATCATAACCACCTCCCAGTGAGTATCTCAACCATTATATATCTAGAGCCAAAATATCAACGGCTCTACCAGGAATATATAATATAGAGATGTCGAGGCTGCATATATCAGAGTTTCTCTATACTTATACTAGCGACTATTCTTCTAGTGTTCTGCCCTATATGTCGTTCACGAGGGAAAAAAAGTATATTAGCCATTATAACACTAACATGTATACATTATTAACATAATAATGACACTTTTGAGTACTAACATTGTATACATTACGCCTTTAAATCTTGAATCATTACTCCGTCTCTGATTATTCCTAATAGGTGCTAGGAGTTC
The DNA here is from genome assembly GCA_029582245.1 of Solanum etuberosum. Taxonomy (NCBI): domain Eukaryota; kingdom Viridiplantae; phylum Streptophyta; class Magnoliopsida; order Solanales; family Solanaceae; genus Solanum; species Solanum etuberosum. The sequence continues at coordinate 20,572 of JAJONR010002737.1, forward strand.
TTTAACCCCCAAGAATTTTGTGTAACAATATATTGACATTCATTTTTTAGACATTTTTTTTTATTTACTCCTACCACCCATGATACGAGCTCCTTTGGTGGTGAATTTTTTTTACATAAACACCTACTGTCTATATTTATTACTAAGTAATGAATACATTTTAGGAGAGCATTGACCAAGACCTCGAGGAAAAAAATGACTTATTGAGTGTTTTTATGCATTCTTACTTTACGATTCGTCATAATATCAATTAATACTCCATTCTTCTCCGTACAATTATATATGTTTGATAGCAAAAAGAAGTATATCAGCCAATACAACATATTGTATACATTATTAAACGACATATTTGAGTACTCTGAGAAAATAATTAACGTGAACACTAGGGAATTTATGATCAGAGAATTAAGTTAGTACCTAATTAATTCAAGGAAAAACCAAAGTGCAAGCTTAAATCGTAAATGCACAATTCCAATTTTCTTTCCAAAACAAATGACTAGAAAAACTATTACTACCCAATTATAAACAGAAAAAATATTAAGAAAGTCATTCACCATTGTAGACAAAACACATTCCTTTAAACCTCAAGAGAATAGACGTGGCATATATACGTCCATTATACTTTTCAGTAAGATTTATTAAATACTAACACTAAATGTATAAATCTTGAATTAAAAGATCATTAGATGGACATGATCATATATATATTTGAATTTCTTTGTCCAAGGTACCATAATCTAATATTAAGACTAAACAGATATATCTCAAGCTGCACCTATTTGGTCATTTTACATCAAAGCTTCAGCTACATATAATAGCCTATATTTCAAGTTATTCAGTTGATCGTCTACACTTCTTAAATGTAGGTCTCTAAAATTCAGTTATTGATGAGGCCCCTCTTACACATCAGATCTTTTTCAGTTCTACGTTGCATTATACATATTGAAATAGAACAAAGTGAAAATGCACTATTCTATTAGAAATAGAACAACGCAAGATTAATACGTTTACATGAGAATCTGTAATGAAGGAAATTGTATTGATTGGAAGAACAGTAATCATATATATTGAAACAAAAGAAAAATAAAGAAAGGAGGGAGGCTCCAACATTGGTCGAGAAAGTAACTAAGAAAGCTATAGTTGGTCAGACTAGTAGCTGGGCTAGCTCCGGCCCCACCAGCTAAGCAAAAACATGTGTTGTTAGAGAGTCCATTGTAGGCTCTAGATCCTTCTCTCTATCTTGGGCTTGTGGTGCAACCTTGGCCTACTGGGGAGGTTGGCCCCTACCCTTGGCCTCTGCACAGTGTGCACGATCCATCTGATGAAACAAGTGAGATTTCATGAAACCAATAATACACACACTGCACGAAAGCGATACAAAAGAGGGAACATTCTTAATGACACTCTATAGCCTACCAAAGATATATTACCGATGTATCCACACTAATTCGTAGGTATTAGCTCTGTACAAGTAAGACTGGTGAACATGGGGCTCTAATACAAACTTTTTCACGACTTGATTCCTCGAGTCATGATGACACCTACTCTAATCCACTAGTAGGTAAGCCAAACTGCAACTCAGAACATTAAGTGATGGAAATAAGGGTAGAAACAACATGGAAGCAATAATTAAATAACAGAAATAAAATGAAATAGCAGAAACAAGCCAAAACATATATATACAATAGACGTCTCCCAAAAGCAGGAAGTTACAAGCACAAAGATATCTAAATAAAAGAGTACAGGTTCCAAAAGTAGACCCAAAAGACAAAGCTTGTCTCAAAAACTAAAAGACTAGGTATCAAAATACTGAGAGCGACAGGTAAGTCCAAGACACCAAGTGCTCACCCTCGTCTCTGATCAAAAGTTGCAAGAGGATCGAATGGTCAACGCCAATTGCTGGTGCACACACTTGTATCAAGAAACAGATGCAAAATGTAGCATGAGTACCAAAACTTTAGTTACTCAATAGCCATCATAGGCCAACTGAGCATGAAAAGTATATTTATTATGAAATGATAGAATATAGAGACAAACAAGGTTAAAGCGGGATTTTAAAGAAAAGTATACGAGCTTACAAAGGTAGAAAAGAACTAAGTTCACCTAAACTAAACATAATTGGACCCCATAAGTGTCACGACCCAGGAGTACACCCTAGATGTAACATGGCACATAGAACCCCGAAGGACTCCATGTAAGCCACTTAGCATATCACAACATAAGATAATAGAAAAGTATAGAAATTTTAAACCATTTTCCATACAATCGAAGTCTTTTATAAAAACAAAGCGGAAGTCTATTACACTTGTCTCAAACCATCTAAAACATGAACATCTTTGGGACGAAGCCCATACAATAATTCTAAACATAAAAGAAAGACATAAAGGAAATGGTGGCTATATCCTCGATTGCTATGAGGACTCACCAATCTTCAACTCCTTTCTCTACTAGTAACCTAGCCACGGGGATGAAACTTAATATCGCCGAACCCTACATTTGATAAGAATGTAGGCAAGAGTATGCGTTAGTACAAAATGTACTAAATATGATAGCTATCATAATACCATGATAGCATAACAACATATTAGAAAGCATAATCTCAAACATAGACATAATTTAAGCATTAGTCAATATAAGGCATAATCCATAATCATAAGAAATACATCATGTTCATAAGCATAGTAAATCCTTAGATCTTCATAACATAAGAGAACTACTTCTTACGTAACCTCAAAGCAGACTTGTGCATTACATGGATGAGACCCCATAATCTCACCCATACTAAGTACCACTTTTAGGCCATCATAATCATACTTACCATCTTTGGATCGCATCCTTAGCTTAATTCTCATAGAAAAGGGAAGTTTTCGCTTTAGTCAAACATATCAAGGAAGGCAACTATAGCAACAATCAAAGATAAGTATACAACATATAAGAGAAATACTTCATAAGTAGCTTCAAGTCATACTTGTGCAACGCATGAATAAGACCCCATAATCCCACCCATACTAAGTACCACTTTAGGCCATCATACATAAATGATTACAATTTATCATTTCTAGGCTACCAAGGAATAGCACCATATGAGGCTAGACCAAGATACCATGGAAAACATACTATCATGCAAGTCCAAGCTATTCAAGGAAGGGTACTATTGCTCCATCCTAGCTACCAATGAAATGGTTTGGCCTAACCAAGTCATGCTACCATGCAATCATTCTATGATACTAGTTCAAGCTAACCTTAGGAAGGGTATGATTTATCAATCCAAGCCTACCATGAGATCTCCTACTCAATATACCAATGAAATGGTCTTGTCTTACCAAGTCAAGCTTTTCATGAAGAGATTTCTTAACACAACTTCAAGCTGACATAACTAAACATGCTTTGATTCATTTTAGGTGAGCAAGCCCTTCAACCTAGAATCATTCTATGTGAGAGAACCTTTCATATCATATCATATTCATGCATAAGTGTGTATATGAGGCTAGCCTTTCAATAACATCATAATCATAGACACTTCACTCTCAAAGCCTTAGCATACATAATTTATCATAATAGCCTTACTCTCAAAGATTTACTTCTTACAGTCATCATACACACCTAGATTACAAGACATTCTAGTCACATGCTTCATTCTCAAGCAATTATAGTCATATATCATCATAAAGGCTAAATCTCAAGCATTACTAATCATGATCGAGCAATTACTACACATATCATTAACCCTAGAAGATTATCTCTAAATCCTCAATTTCCCTTCTTAAGGCATAATCCCACATTACTTCAATTTCATCAATTAGAATAGGGTTAGGCATAGAAAACATGTAATTTCGTCATAATAACATAATTCACTACTAATTCTATCATAAACAATCAATATCCACTCAATTGGATCATCATACATCATAACCCAAAACATTGAAGAAACCCTAACTTGAATTGGGTAATTCTTCATCAAATTGGGGGATTTCTAGGAGGCTCTATGGATGGAAGAATCCATGTATGAATAAGCTATCATACCTTGGATACAAAACCCTCACAAAGCTTGGAAGATTGAAGGAATTTGACCTAGATTGACCCTTCTTCTTCTTCTTCTTCTTCTTCTTCTTCTTCTTCTTCTTCTTCTTCTTCTTCTTCTTCTTCTTCTTCTTTCTAGAGAGAGAATATTTCAGAGGGAATTGGGTTTCTTTTTTGTTAGTTGAAATAATGACTAGGATCAATGAATTTAGGGGTCTAAAGTCTTTATATAATTGGTCTAGATGAGTTTAAAACGACACCACTTAATACCACTTAAAACCGGAAAACCCCAAAGTGCCCCTAACTTAAACCTTGAAACTGTCTCAATGCCACCACCCACGGAACCACGTCCACGGGCCGTGGATGGACCCCGTGACATGCTGGGGAACCGTGGTTGGGATTACTGGAGCCTAGTTTTTGAAACTTTTACCCATGGGGCGTGGGTCCAGCCGTAGGTCCACTATTTTGGGTAGTTTTGCTAAGGTCCTCCTCAAGGGACCTTGGTTGGTCCTTTAAGGGTTGTACCTTGATGTTCTAACCCAAAACCCTTCATTTTAAGTACGGGGAGTTATTCACGACTGTATCCCTCCCGTCAAGCTCTAGTTTAGACTACTAGTTTCTGGGGTGTTACAATAAGCCTAGAAGGTACACTCGTGCTCAAGTTTGAGTAAGAACCAAAATGGACCCCGTAAGCTTGATAGGTACACTGAATAGAAAAATCTACTAAGAATAAGATATAGTGAGTCTAGAGCTGGAGAAGGTGTAGACCAGACCTCTAACCCTGAATAACCTCCAAGTAACAAATAAGAGCCACCCAGCTAAGGGGTGTAGAGTCCGGACCTCGAACCGTGAATGGTTCTCAGAGGGGAAATAGGTTGTAGCCAATATGTATCGACTCCGTAAAAGATAGCGGGCAGCAGGACTAGACATTAAATCTTCGACTATAAAGGGTTGCCGAAGGATCTCATGTAATATCATCATCATCATAGAGTCATTGTGGATTGACTTCCACTCCTAAGTAGTCAATACAACACTCCAAGCTCGAACGAGCTCCAGTCCTAAATCACTCGGTGAAGCCGAACATCTCAAATATAACACATGGAGCCGTAAAAATAGGGGGAGTGGATAAAAGTTCATCAAATCTAAGTCAACACCTAAACCAAGGCTCATTCCTCATACTCAAGTCTTCTACACCAATCTACGAGAAGCTAAGCTATTCGAAACGATGTTGGAGTAGAAATAAGGCTAAAAAGGCTCCATACATTGCAACTATATAGAAAGAACTAGTCTAAGACTAGACTAAGACCAATCATGCTCAAGCAACCAATCAATAACAATAACCAAAGAAAACTACAAAATAAGGATGATAAAAATCACAACTAGCATGCTTCGAGTCCTGAAAATCAGAAAAATAAGCCTAAACATGATTTCTAAGTGAGGGAAAATGATAAACTAAGTACCCGCCCCCAATTCACTTAAATCAACATGAATTTACATAATCCAACTGAATCTAAGAGGAGGGAAGTTGTAACCTACCTTTAGGCCAACCCCACGCACTCCAAATCATGTTTCCAGAGTTTTTTCTTTCTCTGCAACCTCTCAATGTTGTCACTGTATAAAAAAATAGAACCATAATGATATTACGATCGTTTAAACACTAAAATCACATAAAATAGAGATGAACCCAAATTGGAGTCGAAATAGAAATTGTGGGACCTAAGCCAGAAAATCCAGAAATGACTCCGTTAAAAAGTCCTAAAAGTCCCCCAAACTTGTGTTCCCCATATGAACACAATTCAGGGGCTTGGAAATTGCGGAAACAACGCATGAAACATTTTTTTCCATTAAAGAGTAAAATTAAGCTAAGGAAGTCCTGAAAACATGGACCATACCTCAAACGACGAGTCCCTGATACCTCATGACTAATCACCCACATAGACTCAAGCTCCACGAACAGACTAGACTTCAAATCAGCCAAAATGGAGAAATAATGAGAGATAAATCAAACTTTAAAGATTAACTTATGTTGCTTATCGAGTTTGGTATTTAAATAAAGGACCATAACAATTAACCTTTCACGAATGCGGCCAGAGGGGCCCATAAATGTGGAGGCTTGGCTGGAAAACCCTTCACAAATGCATCAAGAAGCCCACAAACATGAAGCCCCTAAACACGAAGGCAAAGGAAACTAAGGGCTTACGAACGCGGCAGGGCCCCCGCAATCATGGAAGTAAGGGAGCTATCCTAATGTGAATGCGGTGACTAGGTTCACTAGTCTTCACAAATGTGGATCGAGGCCTGCAAACGTAAAGGATATTTTTTTCTAGCAACAACTGATGCATATTAGCTGGTTTTGGGAAAGTTCAAATCTTCAATAGGGTGCTCGGGATTCATTCGGAACACTATGCACGAAAATGAGATATGCTACCCTACAAAATTTGGCATTCCGGGCCCAATGGATCAGTCGGAACTTCCAACCAAGGCAAGCTCATCAGAATGAGAGTCCCACACCCAAACTCTATGTTAAGGCAAAATGTACAAGGGGGCTCAACATTAACCCTAGAGCCTCGGGATCCACACGAAGAATTGTTCTACACCAAACTCAATATTCAAGAGCTAACCACACTAAAAAAATTATTATCAGGGTACATTTACGAAGAATGTTAACCAAAGTGAAAGTTAGGCAACAGTTTCACAAGTATACAAGAATAGCATTGATGAACACTATGACAAACTGATAACACTCAAACTACCCTGAAAAGCAATTAGATGAGAAATTGATCGTTAGCAATAAAAATACCCAACAAAAAGTTAGTGTCAAATCCCGCAAAGAGTGATTTAGTGATAAGAATTCAACTAGAGAATTAAGAATACAAACCGATTCATTGTAGTAATTAGAAAAAAGGGGGTATACAATTCCACAAAATTTACTTTAAGGATTTCGGTATCAATTATAAAAATTAAACTAAAAAAACATGGCTCTCACAAGTAAGAGACGATCTAGGGGTGAGGGAATTGGTATTGTTTTCAAATAGGGGTACAAGTGTTTGTTCAATAGTGCTAGACAAACATGGATAGGCTAGGTAATCTTCAATGACGCTAATCTTCTTTCAATCTAAGAGAATCATATCATAGAATATCCTTTCAGTCTCATCTATGTGAATAAAAAATCAACCCATTACCTTACGAAAATCTCTCTTTTTAACTAATTTGGCAACTAGAATTGAACCACAATTTCTCTTTCGAGCAAACCATAGAAATCAAACCTGAATTGCATGCATTAAGTTATTTACCCAATTCAATTTATATATGTCGACTATCATTCAAAGATCTATATTACGATTAAGTTTGCAACCATAACTTATGAATTAACCCATGCTTATAACCTAAATCCATGGATGATAAATAATATAAGAAAGAAAAGCACAGGACCCACAATTTTAAATCAACACCCAACCCCATAATCACACCCCTAGATTTGGGGTTTTAGCAAGGCATCATTAAAATGAAAGAAATTATACCTATGATGTTACCAGTCATTAATATGTTGATATTAAGCAGTAATTTGCAACACCCTCTTCAATTTCAACCCTTAGTTGTCAATTACAAGAGTGTTTGAAAACCCAAAACTAAGAATTCTATTTCTCAAACTCCAAAAACAAAAACTTAATTTAGGATCTTATATGTTTTCTCATATAAATTTTCTTTGTATTCTAGGCTATTTATAGTTTCCCTAAAATTAGCCCAAAATTCCATGTGCGACCTATTCGGCGCCATTAGTCAGTCTTGCCTAACACGTTTGGTGGATCACCATTTGCTCTTTACCTCACATTTCTTATGCTTAAGGTATTTGAACCTCGATTGAGTAAGCCCTTCACATTCGGCGGATCGCCGATTACCCCCCTATTTGCCCATTCAACTTTATTTTTTACTCAAAAGTCTATCACCTTCACTGATCAAACTTCTAGCTTGCACAACGACATCGACAAATCTCCATTTCAACTTTAGTCTGCCGAAATTCCTTGTATATTTTAAATTTTGAACACTGTCATCTTGGGAGAGGTCTGGCTAATAAGGCGATCATCTTTTTTGGTTAGGCGACTACCCATTGGGATTTTGTCCTCCATTCAATGTTTTTGGCCTTTTTTCATGTATTCATTCTTGCCTTGTCCTTTAACCTACTTAGCTGCCAAATATCAAAATATCATAAGAATAAGACATAAATAGGCATTGCAGACATTAATTATTGAACTAGAAAGTCCTCAAATGAGTAGAAATCTACCATTCATCAACACCCCAACTTAAACTTTTGCTTGTCCTCACAATTAGTTCAACAAGGGTGTCTAAGAGTACCAACAGAACTACCTAGTATATGCAATATCTCAATCATGCTCAAGAATTTTTAAATGATGACTAACCGGTATCAATACAAGCTCAAGATCACTCATGTTCTCTAATGATGCAAAACAATGCTTCAAAAAAACATTTAACTAACTCACATAAAAAACTATTATATGCTCTCACAAAGCATATCAATAAAGAAGTTAGGAATCAATAAAAATCTCACTCTATAAAAGATAAGTACATGCAATCTTTATCCCATAGGTTTGCCCATATTTTCTAATCATCTCACAGCCTAGTTTATGAAAGATATCAGGGGTCTTTTCAAGCCTGTAATGGGGCCAAGGGTAAATGTATGGTCAATTTGGCTTAGTGACTTTACCTTTTGAAAGAATTGGTGTACTCATCTTCACCTCTTATCAAGTTCTTTTCATTCTTTTCACTTGAAGACTCAAACCTCAATTTTCACTCAATTTACTGAACACCCCTTTTATTTCATCACAACATTCTTTTTCATTTCATTTTCAAGTTTTTTCTCACACACATTTTCCTCTCCTCTCTCGTTTCTTAAAGAGGGGTTCTTTATTTTTGCAACAAACCTCAAGGTTGAGTCTCACTTTTCTTTCCCCACTTTCACTTGGCTTTCTCTTCTCCTTGCTTTACACACCCTAAACTTAGGATTTTGGCCTAAGTTGGATATTCAAAAAAACCAATGCTTAAAAATGGATTCATGGGTGAAAAGTTAGGGAAATATTTAGTTCAAGAGGTTTCAACAAGGTTGACAACAAATCGCTAAGGCTCAAATGGTACCAAGATAGTTGTACACCCTCACAAGGTAGTCAAGAAGGTATGAAATTTGGGTTCCCTCTCAAAAAAAAATCCAAGATCATTTTTGGCATTCACAAAGGCTAGACTATAAGACTAACAAGGAAAATCCTAGGAATAAATAAGCATGCTTTCAAGTAGGACCTCACCACACATGGCACTTCAAATAGAATCATTTCACATAGCTCTACAAAATAAAAAAGCTTGTGTTTGATGTTCATTGCAAGGCTCACATCAATATGCATCTACTCAACACAAGAATAAAAAAGATCATTTAAAAGTAAAGCAACGCCAATTTTCTCATATAACATCAACACAAGACTCATCTCTGATCATGAGAAATAACCAAGACATTCATGTTAGACATAATCAATCCTTGAGTATCAACAATGAAAACATAAGCATCCTCAATCATTTAACAATAAAAAAATTAAGGGGTAATTGATAGAGAGACAAAATTAGATCAAAACCAATTAAATATCATAAACAAAACCAAAATACTGCAATATATCAAAATAAAACTAAAATAACAAAATACAATTAAAAAAAGGTCATATAGGGACATGTGGCCTCACCCCACAAAACAAATCTAGCAATGTCCTCACTGCTATCAAAATATAAGTACGGGAGGAGAATGAGTGAAAGGTCCCCCTGACTGTAACACCTTGGAAACGAGTAGACTAAACTAGGGCTTGACGTAAGAGTTAGAGTAGTAGATATAACTCCCCATACTTAGAATAAAGGGATTAGGGCTAGAACGTAAAGGTAAGACCCCCCAAGGACCAACCAAGGGTCCTTGAGGAGGACCATGGGACTGCCCAAAACCAGCACCATCCACGAGACCACCCACGCCACGTGGATGGACCCACGCCCCGTAGGGGGCAGTGTAGGTGAGGTCTCCTTGGAATCTGCCTAAGGCAGTAGCCACGGGCAGGGCCTACGCCTCGTGAATGGGTCCACGCCATGTGGCTTGTCTCTGTAGGTCAAGCCCTTCATTTCAAGTCCCAGAACCCCGACACATGCTTCACCAGCACGGGCCGTGGGTCCAACCATGGTCCGTAGGTGGGGGGGGTCGTGGGTCATTCTTGAAACGGTTTTGAGGAGTTAGTTAAGGGGTGTTTTGGGGTTTTCCACTTTTAAGTTAATATTAAGTAATGTCGTTTTGTATTAATTTAGACTAAGTATATAATGTTTTAAGACCCCTAAATCTATTCATCTCCCTCATAATTTCCAAATTTCCAAATTCTCAAAATCAAAATCAACTTCCCCAAAAACTTCTCTCTAGAACTCCAAGGAAGAAGAAGAAGAAAGTCAAGCTAGGGTTTGAAGGATAAGGCTTTTTCACTTGATTTCGTGGGAATTCTTCACCAAGGTATGGTATTCCTTCATCCATAGATAGTTCTCATCCATGGAGTCCCTCCAAACTCAATTTCAAAATAGTAATTTTCCCCAAAAGGCTAGGGTTTTACTCCAAGTCATGGATTCCTTTCAAAAATGATTCTATTGATTTAATTACTTTATATTAGGATTTAATTGATGTTTTGTTATGGTTTTATGATGAAATCTCCCAAGAATCCATGAATCCCCATATTCTCAATTTATGACTTGTGATGTGGGTGAATTGATGAAAGAAGAGTATTATGAGGTTATGCTTATATACAATTAGTTAATTGAATCATGTTATTATCCATGTTTAATGTAGTAATCCTAGATGTGTTGATTGAATATGATCTATGGTCCTTGAAGGTAAAAGTATGAGAATTATGCATGATTATGAGATTGATGTATATGCTTTAAGAACACTTTGAAAGTGAAGTGTGCATAATTATGATGATGCTATTGTGTTGATTGAAAGGCTATTCTCATGAACAGGTAATGAACATAACGTGAAAGGTTTGCTCAGATGATGATGATTCTAAGGTTGAAAGGCTATTCTCACCTAATTGAATCTAATGTTATATGTAGACATGGACTGTGAAAGGTTATCCTCACGCATGATCTTAGGAACTATCTTAATGAAACAAGTAATGACTTAATGAGTACTCCTTGGGATGAATGCTTAGCACCGAGTGGATATTGACTATGAGATGGAAACCTTTCCGTGAGAAAGGCCGAATTTCTAGAAGCAATCTCTTGAGATGGAAACCTTTCCGTGAGAAAGGTCGGGTTTCTAGTAACAATCTCCGTATCCCATCAACTATGTGCCCCCATAGGTCTTTAGCTAGTGGATCCACCTAAAAGCTAATATGATGATGGTCTTACCTTAGGCAAGTAGGACAACCCTTTTCGGTATGGGTAACACCGGATTCCATGTTTAGCTCACATGGTTTATGTCGGTCAAGGCTCATTCCCACTATGAACAAGAAGATGATTTATGAACTATGGTTACTCAAGAAGCTTTATTTAGCATGGTTAGGAATATGGGATCTTATTCATGCATTGTACAAGTAGACTTTGAGGGTATTTATGGTATGTTGCACTAAGACATGATGATTATGTAAGGAACATGCTTATGACTTATGCTTTTCTAGTTCTCTTTGAAATGATGCTTTAACTTAGTAAATTGCATGCACTCAACTAAAATGTCCCTTTTTGCATGTGTCCAAGGTTTTCATGCATGACTATCATACTTAGTGCATTTTTGTACTAACCCATATTTCTACATTTTTTAATAAGTGTAGGGTCCGGTTCTTGAGGTGATCTCCTTCTTGGTCAAGTTTGGATCGACTATTCTCCTTGCTTTTGGTGATTCCTCATGGTTTGAGGACGGAAGATGCTTTTCTAGTTTCCTTTCTTGTACTTTTATTTGAGAACAATGTTGTAAGGGCTGTGACCCTTTTTTATACTTCGATTGTAATAAATGGCTAATTGAGACAAGTCTAGACTTCCGCTATGCTTTTATAAAACTTTTAAAGACATGATATGTGTTTTACTTTTTTATTGTTCTTTACTTATATTATGATATGATAAGTGGCTTACATGGTTCCTTTCGGGGTTCTATGTGCCATGTTACGTCTAGGGTGGTACCCTTGGGTTCTGACAAACTTGGTAATCAGAGCAACAGGTTTAGAATGAATCTAGGATGATGTCTCATAAGCCATGCCTAATAGAGTCTTGTGCATGAGTGTGAAGCGTGCCACAATTATGAATGAGAGTCTATAAGATAATTAGGAAACTACACTTCTCTCATTACTCTTGAGTCTTGCCTTAGAGCTCAACTCTATGAAGTCTTCCTTCTAATCCTTCTCTTGTGTCTTCAGGATATGAATACATGAAGGGCTAATGCTAGAAGGATGGAAGATGAGTGTGAATGAAGGAGCTCCTCCTCAAGCTCCGATCAATCTTCCGGCTATGTCAGATGTGGAGATTAGGTCGGCTTTCCAAATGTTGGACCAAGCCATGACGACTCAAGCTCAGGCCGTAACAACTCAAGCCCAAGCTATGACGGCCCAAGCTAACAGAGAGGTTGTAGCTCTGGGAAACCCTAATATGAATGTCGCGGCTTCTAGGGTGAGGAATTTTCCAAGAATGAACCCTCCCAAGTTTCATGGCTCTAAAGTAGAAGAGGATCCCCAAAGGTTTATCAATGAGGTTTATAAAGTGCTTGATATTATGAGGGTGTCTTCAGAAGAGAAGGCGGAGTTAGCCGCCTACCAATTGAAAGATATGGCTCAAGTTTGATATGAGCAGTGGAAGGGTGAGAGGCCAATAGGAGCGGGTCCCATAGATTGGGAGATGTTCAAATTGGCATTCCTTGATAGGTTCTTTCCCCTAGAGTTGAGGGAACGAAAGATGGAAGAGTTCATTAACCTTCGTCAAGGAGGTATGAGTGTGAAGGAGTATGCTCTTAAGTTTACGCAATTATCCAAGTATGCTCTAACTATAGTGGTGGAGTCAAGGGCAAAGATGAATAAATTTGTGATGGGAGTGTCCAACTTAGTAAAGGAAGAATGCCGTTCGGCAATGCTCATTGGTGATATGAATATCTCACGTCTTATGGTACATGCCCAACACATTGAGGCGTTAAAGCTCAAAAGAATGAATAGGAGGTGAAAAGACGAAGGACCGGTGATGGGAACTTCTCCAATGCTAAGTCCATTGGACAAGGTCGACAAAAGTTCAAGCAAAGATTTTCCAACCAAGGGTCCTCAAATGCGTCTCCAAGGGTCAACAAGGATAGGGTGCCTAACCCTAAGCCTCAAGGAGATATTAGTGGTGGTTCTTATGTGCATAGGCCTAATTGTGCAATATGTGGTAAAAGTCACGAGGGTAGGTGCCTAGCCGGCACCGATGTTTGTTTTTGATGTGGTAAGGGTGGCCATCAAATGAGGAATTGCCCAACACTTACGGCCAAGGGGAAAGAAGGCAAGAAAGCTCCTCCAAGCGGTTCAAACATAAATGCTCAAAAGCAAAACCGTTTTTATGCGCTTCGATCCCGAGGTGACCAAGAGAGCTCTGTGGATGTGGTGACCGGTATGTTAAAAGTTTTTTCTATTGATGTATATGCTTTGTTAGATCCCGGTGTGACCTTTTCCTTTGTGACACCTTTTGTGGCCATGAAGTTTGAAATACTCCCTGAAGTTTTAGTAGAACCTTTTTTGGTTTCTACCCGGTTGGTGATTCCGTGGTGGCTAAGAAAGTTTATAAAAGTTGTCCCATTTCTTTATCTCATAAAGTCACTTTAATGGATTTAGTGGAATTAGACATGCTAGATTTTGACGTGATTTTGGGTATGGATTGGTTGCATGCATGTTATGCCTCTATCGATTGTAGGACTCGGGTGGTTAGATTCCAATTTCCAAATTAGCCCATTTTAGAGTGGAAGGGGGGAAATTCAATGCCTAGAGGTCAATTTGTCTCTTGCCTTAAAGCTAGGAAGATGATCTCCAAAGGGTGTAGTTACCATCTTGTGAGGGTAAGGGATTTTGAAACCGAAACCCCTTCTCTAGAGTCGGTTCTGGTAGTGAATTAGTTCCTGGAAGTTTTTCCCGATGATTTACCCAGTATTCCTCCCAAGCGGGAAATAGATTTTGGTATTGACCTCCTTTCGAATACGCAACCTATCTCTATTCCTCCTTATAGAATGGTTCCGGCGAAGTTAAAGTAGTTGAAGGAGCAACTAAAGGATTTGCTAGACAAAGGCTTTATTCAACTGAGTATCTCTCCATGGGGTTCTCCGGTGTTGTTTGTTTAGAAGAAAGATGGGTGTCTTAGGATGTGCATTGATTATCATCAATTGAATAAAGTGACCATCAAGAATAAATATCCCATTCCGAGAATTGATGATTTGTTTGACCAACTTCAAGGGGTTAGTTATTTCTCTAAGATTGATGTTCGTTCGGGTTATCACCAATTGAGGGTGAGATGGGTTGATGTTCCCAAGACTGCTTTCTGAACAAGATATAGTCACTATGAGTTCTTAGTTATGTCGTTTTGGTTGACTAATGCCCCGGCGGCATTTATGGACTTAATGAATAGGGTATTCCGACAATATCTTGATATGTTTGTGATAGTGTTCATTGATGACATTTTGATCTATCTAAGGAGTAAGGATGAGCATGTTGACCATTTGAGGGTTGTTTTGCAAGTTCTTAAGGACTACCTTTTCGCAAGGTTTAGCAACTGTGAGTTTTGGTTAAGGTCTGTAACATTCCTTGGTCATATTGTGTCAAGAAAGGGTATTGAGGTCGATCCTAAGAAGACGGATGCGGTCAAGATTTGGCCTAGACCTCTATCACTGACGAACATTAGAAGCTTCTTGGGTTTGGTCGGTTACTATAGAAGGTTTGTTGAGGGTTTTTCCTCCATTGCCTCTTCTTTGACGGTCTTGACCCAAAAGAAAGCTAAGTTTATACGGTCGGAAGCTTGTGAGAAGAGTTTCCAAGAGTTGAAAGATAGACTTACTTCTGCTCCGGTGTTGACCTTATTGGAGGGTACGGATGGCTTTGTGGTGTATTGTGATGCCTCTAGAGTTGGGTTGGGATGTGTGCTTATGCAGCATGGTAAGGTGATTGCCTAGGCTTAAAGGCAACTTAAAGTCCATGAAAATAATTATCTGGCTCATGTCCTTGAATTCGCGGCAGTTGTGTTTGCCTTTAAAATATGGAGGCATTATCTATATGGGGTGCATGTTGATATTTTCACCGATCACAAGAGTCTTCAATATGTGTTTAGTCAAAAGGACTTGAATCTTTGACAAAGAAGGTGGTTAGAACTCTTAAAGGATATATGATATGAGCGTCCTCTATCACCCCGGCAAAGCTAATGTGGTAGCGGATGTGCTTAGTATATTGTCTATGGGTAGTGTAGCTCATGTAGAGGATGAAAAGAAAGAATTGGTTCGTGATGTACATAGGTTGGCTCGGCTAGCTGTTCAACTAGTGGATTCCACCAAGGGTGGTGTCATGATCCATAATGCGTCTGAATCGTCCTTTGTGATGGATGTAAAGTCTAAGAAAGACCTTGATACTATACTAGTTGAGTTGAAAAAGTTGGTACTCAAAAAGTCCGTTGAGGCTTTCTCCCAAGGGGGAGATGGGGTGCTTAGGTACCAAGGTCGGTTATGTGTTCCGGATGTTGATGGTTTTAGGGAACAAATTCTAGAGGAGGCTCATAGTTCTCGGTATTCTATTCATCCGGGAGCCACGAAGATGTACCGTGATCTACGGGAAGTCTATTGGTGGAACGGAATGAAAAATGATATTGCAGGATTTGTAGCCAAATGTTTAAATTGTCACCAAGTTAAGGTTCAGCATCAAAGGCCAGGAGGCTCATTGCAAGATATACCAATTCCCACTTGGAAGTGGGAAGAGGTGAATATGGATTTTATTGTGGGTTTGCCTCGTACTCGAAGGCAACATGATTCTATTTGGGTCATTATAGATCGGGTGAAAAAATCAGCCCACTTCATTCCCGTCAAGGTTTCTCATTCGGCGGAAGATTATGCCAAGTTGTATATAAATTAGGTGGTGAAGATGCATGGGGTTCCTTTATCTATTATTTCAGATCGGGGTACTCAATTTACTTCACACTTTTGGAAGTCATTCCAAAAAGGTCTTGGTACTAAGGTCAATCTTAGCACGGCCTTCCATCCCCAAACCGATGGCAAGTGGAGCGTACCATTCAAACATTAGAAGATATGTTGAGGGCATGTGTTATAGACTTCAAGGGTAATTGGGATGATCACTCGCCATTAGTAGAGTTCGCCTACAATAATAGTTATCACTCTAGCATCGGCATGGATCCTTTTGAAGCCTTGTATGGTAGGAGATGTAGGTCTCTGGTTGGTTGGTTTGAGGTAGGTGAAATTGATCTTATTGGTCATGAATCGGTTTATGAAGCTATTGATAAAGTTCACCTCATTAGAGAGAGGTTGAGAACGGCTCAAAGTAGACAAAAATCATATGCCTATGTGACAAGAAGGGATCTAGAATATGATCTTACTGATTGAGTCTATTTAAAAATCTCACTCATGAAGGGTGTGATGAGATTGGGAAGAAGGGGAAACTTAGTCCCTGGTATGTGGGCCGATATCAAATTTTGAAGCGTATTGGAAAGGTTACCTATGAGTTGGATTTGCCAACTAATTTGGCCCCGGTTCATCCGGTATTTCATGTTTCTATACTTAAAAAGTATATTGGAGATCCGGTATCCATTATTCCCTTAGAAGGGTTGGGAGTTGATGAAAGCCTTTCCTATGAAGAGGTCTCGATAGAAATCCTAGACCGGCAAGTCAAAAGATTGAGAAACAAGGAAATAGCTTCCGTAAAGGTTTTGTGGAGAAATCACTTAGTTGAGGGTGCTACTTGGGAGGCCGAGGCCGATATGAAATTCCGATATCCTCATCTCTTTTCTTCTACTCCTATTCAAGCTTGAGGTAAGTAATTCCTCTTGAGTCTTAGTATTTTGGGAGTCATGTGTCATAAGTGTTTTTTTTCATGATTTCCTTATGTTATGCATTTTCTTGATGAAATTCATGTTTAGTAGGAAAATGAGTTTTTATGATTTATGTGCCTTTTGTTGTTGTGCATTTAGTATGAATTGCCTAATTGACTTCATGAGATGATTGATGAACATGCTTTAAATATGTTGTTGAGAGTAATTACATATTGGCTCCATGATGTTGTGTGGAGCATGATTTTAGTTAGAGAAGGTAATTCCTCCTATGAATATGAGAAATAATGAGTTTCATGCATAATGGGTTGGTAGATGTAGTTCCTACCTCCTCATGTTGCATTGATTATATTTGAGAGGGAGTTGAAGTTTCCTCCTTTGAATTGTGCATTAATTTGATATTTCATGCATGATGGGATGCTACTCTTGAGTCTTTAAATTCTGTAAAATGTCTAGATCGTCATTCGAGGATGAATGTCCCCAAATGGGAGATATTGTAACACCTTGGAAACAAGTAGACTAAACTAGGGCTTGAGTAAGGGTTAGAGTAGTAGATATAACTCCCCATACATAGAATAAAGGGTTTAGGGCTAAAACGTCAAGGTACGACCCCCCAAGGACCAACCAAGGTTCCTTGAGGAGGACCATGGGACTGCCAAAAACCAGCAGCATCCATGAGACCACCCACTCCACGTGGATGGAGCCACTCAGAAACGGGGCCAACCACCCCTTCAAATCTTCTAATGTTTTGGTCTTGACCTTGTCAGCCAAAGAGTGAATAGTGTGTGTAGTGCAGTCCAATAAATCATTGATATCGGTTTCACTACATTGTACCTTCTTACCTCGTACCTCTATGTAATCTACCGGTGCCATCAACCCAGCTTTCTTCTTCCCTGCATAAAACTCCCGAACCCATGAAGGAACATATGGATTTTGGGGTTTGGTGAACTGTTGGAACTTGTGGACGCAAAGTGTCTCCCACACACCGGGATACTTGTCCACAACACCATCAGTGGATAATCGCTTCTCCTCTAGAATAGTCCGCAAATCAGTTGCTTTCAGGCGATTCATAGACCGAGGTGGATGTGCTGGGGCTAGGGGCACTTGAGGTGCCTATGTTGTTGGAGGCGTCAGGAGTGTTGGATGTCTGGCCAAAGGATCATGAACTGCTCTAGATCGTAGTTCGGATCACTTCCGCTTGAGAAACTCCCCCTTAGTGGCCGGTGCATGTATTGGAGTCCTGGACTCCACAGCTTCGTCCCTCTCAGACTTAGAGGAGGTGAGATGAGTAGGTCGATGCCCATGTTGCCCGATGAAATCAAACTCGAATTGGAACTTGCTACCACCTTATTCTTTCCTTTGCCTTTCACACTCCCTGAGGAGGTTTAGGATGAGTAGCTCGGGGAGGCGTTACCTCCGTTGCGATTGTAACCCCTTTCGCCTTCTTTCGGGGGGCTGGACCTCTTACAGGAAGCTTTGGTCTAGCCATATCTGTAGAAATACACAAATAAAACACATGTGGTTGCAAAGGTTAGAGAAATATCATTTTTAAAAAGTTGCAGGAAAACTCGCCAAACAACTTTGTGAGTCGTTGAGACCATTCGGCGAGCAATAGAGAGCTTGCTGAAAGTTACAGAACAAATCAGCAAAAAGTAGGCACAAATGGGTGAGACCAAAGACCATTTAGTGAGTCGCTGATTTCACTCACTAATCAGAGGTTGCTTCGCCGAATGTTACAGAAATAAACAGTAAAAAAGGAAGTCAGAAAGGCGAGACAAAGACCATTCGGTGAATCGCCGAGTAAACTCGCCGAGCAGAAGCTTATCGCCGAAAGTTACATAAAATTTCCAACAAGCCAGGTCAACTTAGGCGATGAAGGAGGTCATTAGGCGACTCACTGAATCACTCGGCGAGCTCGACTCAGCTCGCCAAATGCACAATGTGTTGCCTTCCCAACCAAATTTTCAATTCGCGACTAACAGCCTACGACAAACCATTTCAAGCACAAATTCAAACAACGAGAACCTACCCACGATGATTATCTAAGCTGGGGTACTTAGACTTCCCCCCAAGGTAGCCCCTAGGCGTAAAATGGCATATAAGACCCCGAGAGGGACATACAAGCCACTTAGCTTTCATAATACAAGAAATAGAATAAAGAGACTTAAAAGACAGTTTCAATATATCAAAGTTTTATAGAGCATAGCGGAAATCTAAACATCATCTCTAAGCCATCTAGTACATAAGAATGAATCTGGGCGAAGCCCGTACATCATGTTCCAAAACTAAAAGTAAGGAAAGACTGAAAACAATAAATGTTCAGTCCTCAAAGTATGAGGACTCACCAAATCAAAATCTCCTCTACAAACTCTAGCCAGGAAACTGGGAACCCTGACTGTCGGACCCTACATTTGAGGATGTAGGCAAGAGTTTGCGTTAGTACAAAATATGTACCAAGTATGATAGCCATGCAATAAACATTTGAAAACATACTTATAATAGATACTTTCATGAGATGCAATGACCAAGCTAATACATAAGATAAAGAGTTAGAAAATATGAGTCATAAAAACATGGTCAATGCATATAGTCATCATCTTAAACATGTATGAGATACTTTAAGTAACCTTAGTTCATCAAACTTGCTTGTGAGAAGTAGCCTTAACCGACATATAAGACCATGAATGCTATTATCATGGAATTCGGTGTCTCCCACACCGGAAAGAGTTGTCCTACTTGCCAAGGTAAGGACCGTGAACTTCTAGCTTATCAAGATCCACTAGATAATGTCTATCTAGACAATCCTATGTTCGCACATAGTTTATGGGACAAGGGTTATCGCCACTTGTCCATTCGGTACTAAGATTAACTTTCACGGAATAATTCTTATTCATATTTATCACAGCTCTTAAAGGAACATGGGTAATCGCCTCTTGTCCTTACATCATCTGACATGGGTAATCACCTTTTGTCTTTCAATTAAAAAGCATGGGTAATCGCCTCTTGCCTCATCATTAGAATAGCTCCTTATCATTGGTTCATTTTAGGTGAGAAGACCTTTCAACCCTAAGAACCCTTGTTATGTGAAAAAAACTTTCACTAAACATTCTTTCATGTGTATATGAAAAATCCTTTCAACAACATCATTGATACTTCACTCTCAAAGCATCCTCAAAACATTTACATAAATTTCATGAGAACATGCTTAACTTCATAATCTCCTCTTTCATAATTCAAAACTCACATTACATCATCATAACTTGAAAAACATGGGAATTACATGGGTTCATGGGGAATCATCATAAAAACATGAGATTTACTCAATTCATGCATAAGAGATCATAAATCAATCAATTAAATCAATAATCAAAGGAATCAACGACATGGAAGAAAATCCTAACTCAATTGGGGAATTCTATCTTTATAAATTGAAGAATTTGGGAACTCCATGGATGAAAGGGCTCCATGGATGAAAATTATCATAGCTCAATGCCAATTGCTTAACTTTAATGGAGGAATTGGAGACTTGACTTGGAACCCTAGGTTGAACCCTTCTTCTTCAAGGTTTTTAGAGAGAGAAATATTTGGGAGAGAAAGACTTGCTCTTCTTTTTGGTAGTTTTAGAGAATGACTTGACTAGGTTAAATTTGGGGTTAAAAACACTTATATAGGGGTTCTAGGTATGGGTAAAATGACATAGTATCAAGATAAAATAATTAGGAAAAGACCCAACCGTCCCTGACTTACAGCTGACGCAAACCCTCAGATGGAGGGCTTCACGAGCCGTCTCAGGGTCCACAAGCCGTCCGGGCAGTCGTGGCCCTTGGACCAGTGGCTTGGGAAGACCCCCAAATGGCTTGACCCTTCTCACGACTAGCTTCACGGGCCGTTTTCCCCTTCACGACCCGTCTAGAGGTCCGTGAGAAGGGGCTAGCCTTGGGGTGGGTTCTACCTCCCCTTCACGGGCACCACCACATGGCGTGAGCCACACCACGAGCCGTCTAAGAGCTCATGGTAGGGGAGCCCCTCTTGGCCAGGCTCTAGAAGGCTTCACGAGCACCACTACGAGCTGTGGTACCCCTTCAAGGCCCGTCAAGGGCTCCATGAAGGGTGCCATGGCTCAGTTTTGGGCTGGTGACCTCCCATTTGACCCCTTTATTAGCCCTTTGATTCCTAGGTGTTACATTATCTCCCCTTGATAACATTCATCCTCGAATGGGGTTCTAGACATCACATGAAGGAAAAGTACTCAACTCTAGTAGCCCAACATGCATTCAATCACATAAATGCATATACCCGAGGACGAAACATCAACTCCAAGCTAAAGCATGTTTAAAACATCATATCATGAAGTCTATATGCAACTCATACTCAATGCACATAAACATGTAGAAATCAATCAAGTTGACTCATTTTCTCAAAACTTAAGTTTTTTCATGAACATGCATAAATGAGGAAATCATGGGAATATCTAAGACACGTGACACCAAAAGAGTAAACCATGAGGAACTCAATACCTCAAGCTAGAGTAGGGGTAGAAGAAAAGAGATGAGGATAACGGGACATCATATCGGCCTCGGCCTCCCAAGTAGCACCCTCAACAAACTGATTCCTCCATAAAACTTTCACGGAAGAAACTTCTTTATTTCTCAACTTCTTGACTTGTCGGTCTAAGATCTCAACCGGTACTTCCTCATAAGAAAGATTCTCCTTAACTCCCAAATCTTCTAAGGGTACTATAGTTTTCGGATCACCAACGCATTTCTTCAACATGGAGACATGGAAAACTGGATGCACCGATGCTAACTCATTAGGCAATTCAAGTTCATAAGCAACCTTCCTAATACGTCTCAAAATCTGATATGGGCATACATATGGGGGACTAAGCTTTCCTTTCTTACCAAACCTCATTAAACCCTTCATGGGTGAAATTTTCAAGTAAACCCAATCATTCACATCAACCTTGAGATCTCTTCTTCTAACATCGACATAAGACTTTTGTCGACTTTGGGTCATTTTAAACCAACTTGGGTTGGGCGAACCTAAGTCTACAACAATGCGTCATGTACCATCATGTACCAATTCTGGGCCTATCAAATCAACTCCACCCACTTCAAACCAACCTATAGGAGATCTACACCTCATGCCATACAATTCCTCAAATGGAGCCATACCAATACTTGAGTGAAAACTATTAGTATACGCAAACTTAATCAAAGGCAAGTGATCATCCCGATTACCTGTGAAATCAATCACACAAGCTCTCAACATATCTTCCAAAGTTTGGATAGTACGCTCCACTTGCCCATTGGTTTGTGGATGAAAGGTCGTACTAAGATTAACACGAGTACCAAGACCCTTTGGAAGATATCCAAAACTGAGAAGTGAATTGGGTACCACGATCGGAGATAATGGATAAAGGCACTCCATACAACTTTATCATTTCTCTCATGTACAACTTAGAATAATCCTCCGCCGAATAAGAAACTTTGACGGGAATGAAATGAGCCGATTTCATCATTCGATCTACTATAATCCAAATCAAATAATGTTGCCGCCAGGTGCAAGGCAAGCCAACGATGAAGTCCATATTCAAATCTTCCCACTTCCAAGTGGGAATGCTAATGTCTTGGGATAAACCTACCGATTTATAATGCTCAACTTTCACTTGTTGACAATTGGGACACTTAGCCACAAGTTCCGCAATATCCTTCTTCATCCCATTCCATCAATAGATCTCCTGCAAATCACGGTACATCTGGGTGGCTCCTGGGTGAATGGAATATCGAGAACTATGGGATTCTAACAAGATCTGCTCTCTCAAGTTGTCTACATTAGGAATTCACAACCGACCTTGATACCTAAGTACCCATCTCCCTCTTGGGAGAAAGCCTCTACGAACTTTTTAAGCACTGCTTCTTTTAATTCAATCAACGTCGGATCAAGACTATGCTTGGCTTTCACATCCGCCACAAAAGATGATTATGACCTATTGTGAACCATAACCCCACCTTTAGTAGAGTCTACTAACTGAACACCCAACAGGGTCAATCTATGAACATCTCGAACCAACTCCTTTCTATCATCCTCAATATGAGCAACACTACCCATAGATAATGGACTAAGAGCATCCGCCACCAAGTTCGCCTTTCCAGGGTGATAGAGAACACTCATATCATAATCCTTCGATAGCTCAAGCTACCTCCTTTGTCGAAGATTCAAATCCTTCTGATTAAACACATATTGCAAACTTTTGTGGTCGATAAAAACATCTACATGAACACCATACAAATAGTGCCTCCAAATCTTTAAGGCAAAAACAACCGCCGCTAGTTCAAGGTCATAGGTAGGATAATTCTTCTCATGAATCTTAAGTTGTCTTGAAGCATAGGCAATAACTTTCCAATTTTGCATAAGTACACATCCTAGCCTAATTCTCGAGGCATCACAATAAACAACAAAATGATCAGTCCCTTCCGGTAAAGTCAACACCAGAGCAGAAGTAAGTCTATCCTTCCATTTCTGATAACTCTTTTCACATGCTTCGGACCATATGAACTTAGCTTTATTTTGAGTCAATGCTTTCAATGGAGAGGCAATCGAAGAAAACCCCTCAACAAACCCTCTGTAGTAACCAGCCAAACCCAAAATACTTCTAATGTTCGAAGGGAATAGAGGACTAGTCCAACTCTTGACTATTGATGAGTCGGGGATTTCGACTCATTTATGGCTTAATATTTAAGGAATTACTGTCCTAAATGTCCATTTTATGCTCATAACTGATGTTAAAATGTTAATTTGCAGCAATGAAGGCAAAAGAGAAAGGCAAGGACATTACGAGGCCAAAAGGAGTGGAAAAGCAGAAGAAGTTGAAGGAAAGAAAGGCTGGTACTCGCCAAAGCCACTCGGCGAGTCGTCGAGTGGACCTTTAGCTCGCCTAAAGATCCAGCAGGCCAGCCTATGGACAAAACCAACTTGGCGATAGGAGAAGCATTTTGGCGATTCACCGAAGTGTTCAGCGATGCCAATGTAGTTCGCCTAAAGTTACAGACAGAGGTGGTGAAAGGCCATATCAAGAAGGCGAGAATAGGAGCACTCGGCGCGTCACCGACTAGGTCGGCGAGCCCGACCTACTTCGCCAAAAGTTACAGAGAAATTGGTGAAAAGACAAGCCAAAAAGGCGAGAAAGAGAGCATTTGGCGTATCGCCGACCAGGTCGGCGAAGCCCAACTTACTTCGCTGAGTGACTCCGATGCTAAAATTCTGGGAACGTATAAATACAATTTTCAAAAGAAGAAAAGGAGTTTCCACATTGTCCAGTTTTGGGGTTTCTGATCTTCAACATTTTAAACACATATTTTACACTTTTTGAGTAGATATTTAGGGTTTGTTTGATTTGTAGCTTCAATTTGAGCATTTGGAGACTTGTGGATTGTTGCCCAACTTGATGGAAAACTTCGTTGGTAACGATTTCTTGTTCTTTACTATGTTTGGCTAAAACCCCCATTCTTGGGGGTGTGATTATGTAGTTGAAGGTTTCAATTAGCTTATGGGTGTTAATATTTACTGATTTTATAGTTTATGTTTTAATTGAGGAATTGTAGTTGCAAATGCAATTCTAGTTAGTACTCTAAGCTTGCTTGAGAAAGAAGTATTAGAGTTAAACTTATTAGTTGATGATTGTGTTGTTACAGATTTAACTTGAGAAAGTGGGTCTAAATGCAATCCTACAAATCTAGCTTGAAAAAGTAGATTGATTAAGGTATTGGGTTGTTTATCTGTGTTTTGCTTGTCGAGGTTCGAAAGAACTCGCTTGATTCGCAATAGTTGATTGAGAAATGGCTATTGCACCTAAAGCCTAGCCTACCCACTGAGGTTCAATTACTTTTAGTAAATAATAATCACCCATTTGGCGAAATTGGCATTCAATTTATCACACTCCCAAGAAACCCTCTCTACTTGTTTACTCCCGATTATTTGTAGTTGTTAATTGGTTACCCAAATGATGTGAGGCTAAAATTATACATATTTAATCATTATTTACCTCATATTTTATCTTTTAATTATCCTTTTTGAGCATAAATTTTATGAGTTATGCTTATGTTGTGTATTTCATTTGTAGGATTAAAATGGTATGAAGATGGAGAAATTTGGAGTACAAATGAATTAAAAATAAAAAATCATAAAAAGAAATCAAGCAGACAGCTTAATGGATTAAAATTAATAAAATAATACATTTATATATATGCAAATAGCCGAAATTCTCAAATCAAATTTGCTGTCACGTGGCAGCCATTAAGAGACCAACTCTTAATTGATAGGCGACGGCAGTAACAAGAATTAAGGCGGTTAAGGGTATTTCTACGCGTACCACACGGAAAACCCAATTTAATTGGGTTTTGATTTCCTAATTTGTCATGAACTCAATTATTTTATTTAGGATTTCTATATCTATAAATAGGGCATGAAAAATTATTCTTTGGAGAGAGCCAAGAATCAAGAAACAATACACAATATAAATTTCCTTGTGTTTTTGGAGATAATGAGTAGCTAAATTTCATAATTAGGGTTGTGGAAATCATGATGAATTATTAAAGTAAGTTTATGTACAAAGTGATTCTTGAATGATTTTTATGCATGTATTGTTAATCTATTCGTTTAAAAGTCTTTCTAGTGGTGCGCAACGTTAGGACTCGCCTCATTCCTACTTGCCTTACCAAGGGGGTAATGAATGAGAAAAAGATTAAACAGCGGAGATTTAGTTAAGGATTTGCTGCTATCTAATAGTCTGACTTTAATCAGTTGACGTGAGGGTGAATACCCAACCAATTGATACGATGACTAATCCGGGGTAAAGGTAAGGGTTAGTAAAGCACACACCCGTAGACTTACCAAGTTGCGAGGTGAAAGTTCCTACTTGGATTACCAATCACTTAGGGATACCTAACTTACCAACCTTGCATGCTAAAAATTGAAATAGATCACTAGTACAATATTCTTGCTATTTTATAAAATCATGAGGAACACATTCCTAGTTATTTCTAATAATCTGAATATAAATAAATACTTAGTTCAAAGCTATTTTTATTCTTTTTATTTTTATTTCAATTTACATCCCCCTTTTTTAAATAACGACTATCGAGTTAAATATTTGCTATTGAAAATATTCTTTCATATTCTCTGTGGGATCGACCCCGACTCATAGTTGGGTAAATATATTGCATACGACCGTTTATATTTCTTTTTAAGAAGTATATTTGGACGTTATCACCAAATCCCCTCATTTGACATTAATTGTTAAAACCTTGTCATTTCCTTTATTGTTGAGAAAATATCTACATCTACAAACGATTAGAACACCATTTTACTTCGTAATCAAATTCTTTACCATATCACTCCTTGTGGAATCGACCCCAACTCTTTGTTGGGTTTATACTTGTTAGCGACCGCCTACATTTAGAATCGGATGAAGTGTAGTTGAGCATTATCAAAAATGATACCGCTACCGGGGAGTGGTGTTTAGAATTCTTTTAGTGAAGTTTAGTTGTGAACTAATTTTGTTGTAGTTGAATCAACTTATTTATGTTCTTTGTTGGCTGCTCTTAAATAGGTGAAGAGATAAGTGTTAATGGAAGCAATGCTAGAAAACTTGGGAACAATGATGACATCGGTAATTTGCACGATGTCAATGAAGATCAGTTGGGAAGTGCGGGTGTTATTCGATTACCTCCGACTGTGGGTAATGCGGTGTTACATGTGACCAGCACTATGTTGCAGCTGTTGCAAATGAAGGGTCTCTTTGGATGACTTTCTAATGAGGACCCTCATGACCACATCTGAAACTTTGTGGATGTGTGTGGGCCATTTTCTTTCAAGAATATTACTCAGGAGTCGGTCCGATTTCGTTTGTTCCTCCTTTCTCTAATGGGGGAAGCAATGAAGTGGTTGGCCGATTTACCAAGGGAATCAATCACTTCTTGAGAGGAGCTCACTGATGCGTTTTATGTAAGATTTTTCCCTCCCTCGAAGATGGTGAAGTTGAGAATTTTTCTTATTGAAACAGAACAAATGTAAAAGGCACTATTCTATTAGAAACACAACAATGAAAGGATAACATGTTTACATGAGAATCTGTAATGAAGGGAAATTGTATTGATTGGGAGGATAGTAATCACATACAAGTTGAAACAAAAGCAAAATAAGGAAGGGGAGGAGGTTCTAGAGTTAGTCGAGAAAGTAACTAAGAAATAAAGACAATTTCATAGCATGAGCCCTCATAGATTATGTTTCTCTTTTATATGTAGACATCTTCCGAGGGTCCCAAATATAATTTGTCATCTTCGTAAGTCCCTCTATCTTGGTTACATTCATAACACAAACTTCATTTTGACATAGTTGTTGTATAACACTAACATGCATCTTTGAGTCTGAGAAAATAAAGGAAAGACTAGCAGGGAGCTCGTGATCTGAGAATTGAAAACCAAAATGAAAACTTAATTTCTAAATATACTAGCTCAGCTTCCTATATATTTGTGATATATTCCAGTTTCAAGTTACTCGGTCGATCTTCTTGG
The DNA here is from genome assembly GCA_029582245.1 of Solanum etuberosum. Classification (NCBI taxonomy): domain Eukaryota; kingdom Viridiplantae; phylum Streptophyta; class Magnoliopsida; order Solanales; family Solanaceae; genus Solanum; species Solanum etuberosum. Next base: position 48,225 of record JAJONR010002737.1, read on the forward strand.
CTTCTTAAATGAAAGTCTGTGAAATTCAATTTGAGGTCCCTCTTACACATCGGATCTTGATTTGTTATGAGTTGTGCCTTATTATTGTTATTAGTCTCTGGAATACGAATAATATTCTAGAGAGGTTTGAAACAAAAGTAAAGGGTTATGGACAGGATTACTGAGAAGTGAAAGGAGTAAAAGTACATGGACAAGTTTACAATAGGTGGCCTTTAAAGGTTTATGGGAATTCATGAAGTTATCGGTTGCTTCAACTCTTATGTTGTGTTTGGAGACATGGTATTTTCATATTCTAGTGTTGCTTTAAGGTTTACTCAAGAATCCTGAGCTTGCTTTGGATCTATCTCAGTTTGTTGAGAGTTTTTTGAATTTTGGGTGCAAATTTTATAGTTTCAAGAATGGTGCAATGATAACATTCAACTATACATCTTACAAATTGATGTATTGATGATCGTTCACGTATAACCCAACAAGGAAATGGGGTCGATCCCACAGGAAATAGCAAGAAAGATTTCAACATACGATGTCATCTTATGAACTAGAATCTTGTAAGTTATGCATGTATGTAAATTGGGGAGTTTGATTAACAATTCGTGTTTTGATTAACCAAATGTTAACAATTGTTGAAATGGGTATCTAACCTCATACACGCGATTATACATAGTTTAGGTCGAAGCACACGTATTTAGCTAGTTCAACAGAACTCAAACTTATAGAATGTTACATTATTTTCTCCTTGGGAACATTCGTCCCAAATGTGGATCATAGCCTAAGGTTCGACTAACCTCCAAAAAATTTCCCCACAAATGCATTAAACCAAACATTCCCACAATTGGCAAGATCTCTACAATGGCCTCACAAGAAAATGGTCGAGTTGTGATGTGAAGAGAAGGTCTACACATCGAGCATGAGTCTTTTTTTTTTATAAAATTTAAAATAATGAGTTTTTTATTAAATATTACTCCCTTCATCCAACAATAGTTGTCCACTATACTAAAAATAGTTGTCCCAACAATACTTATCCAATTTAGAAAATTAAGAGATAATTTACCTTTTGTGTCTATTTTATCCTTGTTATTAAATATTATTTATCATCTAACACATTTTTCAAATCATTAAATTTAATAAAGTCAAAAGGATAATATAGTAACATTACCCCTATTATTTATTATTCTTAAGGGGTGTGCCAAGTCAATAGTGGACAACTATTGTTGGAGAAAGGGAATATAAACTTATAAATTAAGTTTCATATTTAATAGAATTTGGAATTACAATTTGGAATATTTCAATATGCGATTTGTATCGTAATTGCAAATCTCAAATTCTCTATATTTGGATTTTGGAAGTAAGATCCCAAATCCAATTATGTTTATTGGAGAATTTAAGATTTGAAATTATGATCCCAAATCAAAATATATTTTTCTTTGTTGAAAAATTTGAGATTTGAAATAATTATCCCAAATACAAATATATATATATATATATATATATTCGAGAATTTGAGATTTGAATTATGATCTCAAATCGCATATTGAAATACTAATTTAAAACACTATAGGGTCATTTATTATTTTTAATGCATCAAACCAAACATTATATACAAAATAATTCATCATAATTAATGCAAATATTATTTATACCATTAGAACTCGTTTGGTAGGCAATATTAGTTAGAATAGTCCCTAGATTAAAATTTAGTCTAGCAAAACATTGTTTGATTACTTTATTTAACTTAATCCATGTATTAGTTATACCATATATGAGGTCTTATTTTATCCTTAGAAAAGGGAGGGATAACTAATCCAAAATTTAACAATCCTTGGATAGGACCCCTAAATGACTAAACTATCCCTCAATATCTTTTCCTAAATTTCTTTTGTAATTTGATGTCCTTTTTATTTATATAGGAATGGTTATAAATGTTCATTTTAATTCTCCAAATCCGTTCAATTTGATGATTTCACAAACTAATATTTTTTTTCTCCATATTTGATTTTCTATATTGGGTTGATTTTTTTTTCGGGTTTTTAAAATGTAGTTCATCGATTGATCACTTGATCTATTTGTTTTCTTTTTTTAATAAGCTTCAAGAATTTGAACAATTTAAGTAGCCTTAAATCTATGTAAAATTTAAGCTATATTTGACCCACAAAAAATGGAAATACACCATGATATCAAGGATCTTTGTAATAGCACATCACACCTCAAAATTAATAATAATAATAATAATAATAATAATAATAATAATAATAATAATAATAATAATAATATATATATATATATATTATATATACCTTGACTAGTCAAATGAAATAGAAAATCCTATAAAAATTTGAGGGTATAATTGTAAAGAAGACTTTTGTAAAGTATTATCTTCAATAAATCAAGTGAGAAAATAACAAACATGGCGACAAAATTATTCTTCTCCTAGCTTATTAGAAGATCACAAAAAAAAAATTATCCGACAGTTATCTACTTTGATCCAATTACATAAAATAGGAAATTTCATAATAACTCAAGAGTATAATAAGAAAGAAACTTTTGTAGAGTTTTAAACGAAACACAAGATTATGTGGGAAGCAACGAACCAAACACTTGATAAAAACTAATTTCTGCACTACTAATTCCTGCATTATTAATCCCTGCGTTACTAATCCCTGCGTTCTTAACATTACTCATACACCATAGTAAGTATTATTTTTATCAGTATTTTAAAAGGCGGGGGCGTGAGGCGGGGCGTTTTACTTAGTATAGGGCGAGGCGTAAGCCTCGAGACGTGGGTCGTAAGCTCTATGGACCTTTAAATTTTTTATTTACAATATAATATAATAATATAATAACATAAAATTATGAAATACATCAATAGTTTAAAATAATTACAAACATGATTAAGGAAACTCATAGAATATAAAACTTCTAACATGACTATATAAGTATAAATAATCTAATATCTTAACTTTCTAATAATAAAAGAATTATTATTTCTAAAAATATTTTTATCATACTATACAATTTATCCCCCTCCCCCAAAAAAAAAATCAATAAAACTTATTGTATTATAATAAAAACATCACTCCATCATGAATAAAAATAAAACTACTTTCAAATCATATATATATATATATAAAGCTAGATAAAAAAGAAGTGATGTGGCACCTCTCAATGGCCAAGGATCTTATTTATCTTTTTTGTGGTTTTTTTGACATTTTTTCTAATTTTTTTTAGTTATTTTATTTTATAAAATCATCTTCTAAATTCATACATCTTCAATTACATAAATTTAAATCTTAATTAATTTAGTAATATCTATAACTCCTAACCTTTCATATTCATAACCTTCATATTATTTAATATACAAATTTATAACTCCTTAAAATGACACTTATAAAAACTTATCTTGAGACATGTATGATGATTATTTTATTTTCATTTTTTTATTCTTCATCTTGTGTTTCTTTAGTTGGTCATTTTTTTGTCTTCTTTCATCTTCTTTTTCCGGAGATATGTATAATGAAGAATGTTTTACATAGTTGGAATTTACGAGGTAAAATGTTTGGACATGCATAATATATTTATCACTTTTTTCTACTGTAATTATATATTTAATTTTTTTTTATTCTTGATTATACGAATCATGAGGTTTTTTTGGGAAAAAATAATTTGTTTTTTTTTTCTCTATGTAGTTTCTAGAGAATATTAATGTTAGACATCCTTGCATAGTTTGGTTTTGACATGTCTAATACTTATAATTATCACTTTTTTCTATTGTCATTGTATATTTAATATTATTTTTTTGGATTCTAGATGGTACAAATCATGAAAAAAAAATTAGAAAATGATGTGATTTTTTTCTCTTTGGCTTCTCTTTGTGGTTTCTTAAGATTTTTTTTTTTATACTTATTTTTGTAGTTTCCAAAGAATCTAATTATTTTTACTCTCTTCTTCTCTTTGTAGGTTTTGGAGAATTGAATTATGTTATGTTGAGAACATGGTCCTTCTTTCCTCTTCAACTCATAATTGAATATTCTTTAAAGTTTTTACTTGATTAGTTAACTTTATTTTTATGTATTTTGTTGTTGTTGTTGTTGTTGTGTTGTTGTAAATGTTAACTTATCGTATTTTCAAGTCAAGATATTTTTGAAAATAAAAGTAGAAAAGGGAGTTAACATATACATGTATGCTACTCAAGAAAGTATGTAGATAATTTTATAGTTATGTGGATCAATTTTTATTAATTATAATGATAGAACATGAGAATGTAAAGTTGATTTGTAATTTTCAAGATACAGTTTAATTCATAGAAAAATTGATTATTAATATGTAACTTTGCAATCTTCATATTTTAATTTTTATTATTATTATTGTTAGAAGTTTTCAAGTTTTGAGATTTTTAGAGATCACTATTATGATTTGTTGGGTCCGAACTCAAAATGTAAAAGTATTTGGTTAGGATAAAATAATTTAGTAAAACTGTTTGTCTTTCTCAATCTACTTTCTTTACCAACATATGAATTATCTAGAAGAAAAGTGATATGACACTTTTTTTTTTTGCCAAGAATCATATTTATCTTTTTTTCTCATTTTCTTGATAATTATTTTTGTTTATATATTTCTTATTATTGTACAAAAATAAATATGTCAATTACTACTCCTTCATTTATTCATATTCTTTAATAGAAAATTTCAATTGCCTTTATTTTCCTTACTTTCATGACATTTGATGATCATATAACTTCTAAATTATATTAATATAGTCATGTTCATAAAATTATTTGATATTTAATTGTCTTTATTTTCCTTACTTTCATGATTTTTAATGATCACAAATCCTAAATTATGTTAATAGTCATGTTCATGATATCATTTAATATTTCATATTGTTATCTTATAATTAGAGGCATTATAAAACTTTAATATAAAAATAATAAAACTTATATGTATACTAAAATTAGAGATTATATATATATATATATATATATATATATATATAAAGAACTAACAATTATTTCTTTAACTCTCTTATTGATTAAGAAAAAAATTAAATTTCGTCATTTAGTTCTCTTAATAACAAATTTGTATTCAAAATGTTAAAGAAAGTCATATAAATAAATTAATCTTCTTTGTGTGAATTACATATAAACGTTTCTATTATTATTGAGTAATATTTAAAAATAACCAGCTCCAAAAATTGTATCATATAAACAATTAAAAGAATATAGTTGATACCTTTTTTTTTACAACGAATATAGTTGATACCTTTTTTTTTACAACGAATATAGTTGATACCTTAATGAAAAATATGGAAGAAGAAAGAAAGAAAAAGAGAAATCTAATATTATACGCTATTGCACTTTCCATCCAAACAAACTATTTGCATATAATTTATACATAGTGTAAGCATATAATATAATTTAATTTATTAGAAATGATGAACATTTATTTTCTAATCGGCTAAGGAAGAGAGGGGATGTTTCACTTTTCAGGTTTTATTGAAATAATAAAGCAAGACTAATGTGAAATTAATATAGTACATAAATTAATAAATAAAAAAGAGAAAAGTTAAACACAATAACGATAAAAGCCAAAAACAAGAGAAGAGATATAAATAACATCAATATATATATATATATATATAGCTAGATAAAAAATAAAAAGTGATGTGGCACCTCTCAATGGCCAAAGATCCTATTTATCTTTTTTTTGTGATTTTTTTTTTGAAATTTTTTCTAATTTTTTTCAATTATTTTATTTTATAAAATCATCTTCTTAATTCATACCTCTTCAATTACATAAATTTAAATCTTAATTAATTTAGTAATGTCTATAACTCCTAACATTTCATATTCATAACCTTCAAATATTTAATATACAAATTTACAACTCCTTAAAATGACACTTATTAAAAACCTATTTTGAGACATGTATAATAATTACCACAATTATATTGTAATAATAGGAACAATTGTATTAGTGTTGTAAAAAATTATTCAACTCTTGGTACTTTTTTCTACATCTTCGTCGTTACATACGCGTATTATTTTTTAAAAATTATTTCTTCTCACTACTGATAATCTCTATACGATAAATTATGTGATTAATTTTATTTTATTTTTATTGTAAAAGTAAAACCTCAACGACAGTGTTTCACTATAGCAACTTAATTCTCTCTTCTCGCAATGCATACTATAAGAATGAAAAGTTTAAATATATATTTTTTAATATTAATGGATCTTATGTGACACAAATATGTAGTAAATGAATGCCAGTACGAGCATCAAATATCAAAAAAAATTCTCTAACTTTTGAATCCTGGGCATAAATATGTTCGAATGTAATTCAAGTATTTTTTTTTTCTCACCATGATTTAGCACAAATATATTTTGATTTGTTTATTTTTTATTATAGAGTCATTTATACAAAAAAAAGTCATGTAATTTATGATCGAGTAGATTTAGTATTGTTGGTTGAACCAATAATATTACTTTAAGAATCATTGAATTTAGTATGAAACTATGGTAAATTATATTGTTACTTATCTGAAGCTTTTCATATCAATTTTTATATTTTCATCTTTTTTATCAGCAATTTTAAATTGAAAATGCAGCATGAATTTTTTTAGCAATTTTTCTGAATAGATAATATCAGAATCGTAACTTAATTTGTATTTCTCTCTTTTATTATATAATTTATTGATTATTTTAAAATATATTTAATATCTTTTTATATCCGCGCGAAGCGCGGACAAGTACACTAGTAGCTAAATAAAATATGATAATTTTGAGATATATAACAAAACCATGAAGACCAATGATAAGTGAAAAAGTAAAATTTCGCTATGTATTTTTAAAAGAAATGTTACGTAATATATAATCACCTTCACAGTGCAACCAAATAGTAAAGATGTGATACTACAACTTGTTATTTGAGTTACTTTCAATCTTCTTATCTCTATAGATTAAAAAATTATTAAGTATCATTCATTTATTCAAGAATTATGGGGGCCAACAATGTTAACTAAAGATTTTAACACATAGTTTGTGTAAGATCTGTTAAGCGAGCCCCGAGCGTTGGGCATACTCAAGACGTACAGTCGGGCGTTTAGGACGTAACTTTTACAGAACTAAGTCTCACACTTGAGTCTCGGGGCGTTTTGTTAGAGCCCCGTCCCATGGTGAGCCCCGAGACGAATCTCAACAGAGTTTTTTGAAACACTGATTTTTATACCTTCTATCAAATCATTCATACATTTTTAACGAGAAAATGTCATAAATGGTCCTTAAATTATTGGACTAGGTCTGAAATAGTCTCTTAACTATACATTTATTAGATTTAGTCCTTTAATTATTCAAAATGGTATCAAGGTTGGTCCCCCTAACTATATACTTACCATGTTTAGTCCCTTAACTATACACTTACTAGTTTTAGTCCTTTAAGTATTAAAACATTTATCAGGTTTGGTCTCTGCTATTTTTTATACAAATAGTTTAGGTTTATATTAACAAAACGCATGCCTCTATGAAATTAAATCTTTAACTCATTTTCGAGCTACTTTTTCATCAAATTATTCTTAAGAAAAGAACATTAATCTCAACGATTTAAAATAAAATTCGCGAGAAAAGAAGATATAAGCCCTGATTTTATTCAATGGAGGATGAAATGAAGTATATTATTGCTGCTAACAACTTAAAAATGCTAAAGTTTATTAGAAAAAGAAAAAAATAATTTCCAGTTAGATATATAGAGAGATTTATTTATATTTGATAGAAATGAATTTCTTTCAATGGAAAAAAAACTAAAATCACATATTTTGATTTCAAATTTTGTACTCCAATGACATTATTGAAGGAAATTTGTTTAACTTTTTAGAAGTTGAAATTTATAAAATGACAGTTTTGCAACACTTAAGATTTGTTTTATTTTAAAATAGATCGACTTTTTATCATGTTCATTTTATTTTACGTAGAGAAATTTGAGTAGTAAGATCAAATAATTTATTTTTTTGTATGAATTTTTTTAAAAAAATTCACGCTGATTATGAACCATTAACCACTTAAGAAGAGACCATTTTATTTTGAGTCGTTGAGATTAAGTTCTTTTCATAAGAATAATTTGAAGAAAAATTAGTAGTGAAAGATAAACAATTGAAAAATGGGTTAAACATTTAATTTACGAAGACATGAGTTTCGTAAATATAAACCTAAGGTATTTGTATAAAAAATAAACATAGATCAAACCTGTTAAGTTTTTGAATACTTAAGAAAAAGACTAAAATCGGTAAGAGGTCGTTTGATAGCTGGATAGAGTTATACATGTATTAGTAATATGGGTATTAGTTATGCAGATATTAGTAATGTGGGTATTAGTTATACAAGTATTAGTAAAGTGGTATTAGTTATGCATGTATTAATAATGTGAGTATTAGTTATACATGTATTAGTTATGTATGTATTTATTAGTTATACAAGTATTAGCTATGCAAAGTTTAGTTATGCGGAGTTTAGTTATGCATAATTTATTCCTTTGGATGTTGGTTCTTTATATTAAAAATTGGTAAATTATATATATTTTAAATTATAACATTTTTTTGCAATTATATTCTTTCCTTCTTTAACTTTGTATTTTTTCTTCTTTAACTTTGTATTTAAATTAAAACATTTCTTTAATTATGTAAAAGAAGAAAGTAGTCAAGTGAAAGTGATAAGGGTAATATTGTCATTTTAACTTTTTATCTATGTATTAACTTCACACGTATTAATTATTCCACCTTGTACTCCGCATAAATAATACACAAATTTTCTCATAACTTATACATGTATTGGTTATACAAATTTCAAAATTGTTAACCAAACGTCGTATTAATTTTATACATGAATAACTTTTTTTCTTATCCACCTACCAAACGCCGTATTAATTATATACATGAATAACTTTTTTCTTATCCACCTACCAAACGCCGTATTAATTATATACATGAATAATTTTTTTCTTATCCACCTACCAAACACCGTATTAATTATATACATGAATAACTGTTTTCTTATCCACCTACCAAACGACCCCTAAGGGGTCATTTGGTAGCTGGATAGATCGTTATAAATATATTAGTAATGTGGGTATTAGTTATGCATGTATTAGTAATGTGGGTATTAGTCATGCAGATATAAGTAATGTGGGTATTAGTTATGCATGTATTAGTAATGTGGTATTAATTATACAAGTATTAGTAATGTGGGTATTAGTTATGCAAGTATTAGCTATGCAGATATTAGTTATACAAGTATTAGCTATGCGGAGTTTAGTTATGCGGAGTTTAGTTATGCATAAATTATTTCTTTGGGTGTTTTTTTTAATATTAAAAATTAATAAAATTATATATTTTTTAAATTATAACAATTTTTTTACAATTATACCATTTCCTTCTTTAACTTTGCTTTAACTTTGTATTTAAATTAAAACATTTCTTTAATTATGTAGAAGAAGAAAGTAGTCAAGTAGGAGTGATAAGGGTAATATTGTCATTTTAACTTTTTATCCATATATTAGCTATACAGATATTAATTATTCCACCATCTACTCCGCATAAATAATACACAAAATTCCTCATAACTTATACATGTATTAGTTATACAAATTTCAAAATTGTCAACCAAACGTCGTATTAATTTTATACATAAATAACTTTTTATTAATTATATACATGAATAACTTTTTTCTCATCCACCTACCAAACATCGTATTAATTATATACATGAATAACTTTTTTCTTATCCACCTAGCAAACGCCGTATAAGTTATACGGACTCTAATACATGGATAAAACTTATTTTATCCGGCTACCAAACGACCCCTAAGTGTATATTTAAGGAACTAAAGTCGGTAAATGTATAGTTACGGGACCAAACTTGATAACATTTGAGATAGTTAAAAGACTAAATTCAAAAAATATATATTTAAAAGACCAAACTTGATAGCATTTGAAATAGTTAAAATGACTAAATCCGACATATATAATTAATGGACTATTTTAAACCTACTCTAATAGTTAAGACCCATTTGTGACAATTTCTCCATTTTTAACACACCAAGTCAAACCTCTCCCCAATTAATTTTAGTGCAGCCAAACGGGTTGATCCAGATAGTAAAATACCCAATTTATATTTAAAATATGAAAAAGCTTCCCCGCTGCGCTTATTAAGGCTCGTGAAGGAAGTCGGAAACAATGGAAGCAGTGGCGGAGGGACTTTGGGGACTGGCAGATTATCAGGAGAAGAAGGGAGAAATTGGAAAAGCTGTGAAATGTTTGGAAGCTATATGTCAAAGCCAAGTTTCTTTCCTTCCTATTATCGAGATTAAAACACGCCTCCGCATTGCTACTCTCCTTCTCAACCACTCCAATAATGTCAACCATGCCAAATCCCACCTCGAACGCTCTGTAAGTCATCTGCTTAACAACAACAATTATGCTTTTCATTTGGGTTTGTTGGGCAGGGATTTATAATTCTTTTTACTAATCCTTGCTTACATGGTTCAGCAATTGCTCTTGAAGTCCATTCCCTCATGCTTTGAGCTCAAATGCAGAGCATATAGCTTGTTGAGCCAGTGTTACCAGCTAGTGGGGGCTATTCCTTCACAAAAGCAGATACTGAACAAGGGTTTAGAACTTATTTCAACTTCTGAAGATGGGTATGCCTTCTTTTGCACCTTGTATTACTATTGACCATGTCTGTTATAGCACATTTGTCGGCAAAAACTAGTAGAAGTTGGATTTACTACAAGAGCGCTAGTAGTAGAGTCCTCCACTTCTAACCTAGAAATTGAGAGTTCGAGTCACAAAGGGGGAGTGGAAAACTATTGGGTGAGGTTTACCAAATAAAAGAAAACAAATTGGGCACACTTACAACTATTTAATCTGCTTGTTGCAACATGGCCTTAACTGTCATAATTTTTAATTAATGGTCACTTAGAGTTTTGTGCTAAGCTATTGTCATGACTCAAATCCCCATAAGCTGTGATGACACCCACCTATCCCAAGTCAGGCAAACTAAGGCATTTTATAAGAAATTAAATTAAGCCAATGCAAAACATTGAAGTCTAATAGTAATAAATAATTAAATATCAAGCTAGAGATAAGAATCTAATACAATGCAGAAACGTAACCCAAAATTCATCCCAAGGACTAGCACTGCTAACTAGGAATGAAAATACAACTATGTTCGGAACGTAGATAGTTTGATTGAATGAAAATACAATTGACTAGAATAGGACACATGTCATGGCTACAACAGAACAAGGCCTTGCGGTTGTGAGCTAGTAACTCACTCATGGATTCCGCGAGTACTAAGATCTGAACCTGCAGAAAAAAGTACATAAGTACAGTATGAGTACACCAAATGTACTCAACTAGTATCATAGACCGCTCCTAATAGAGTAGTGTCTAACGTTACTAATAGTGAACGGTGAACCAATACCTTCAACAAGTACAACATATTGAAAGAGAGAAAAAGGAGAAGGAAATGGAACAAAAGACATGCATTTAGTGAGCTGTTAATATCAATTAAACGACCATCAGAATGCACAAAAGAAAGACATGCGCAACTCAAATAATCATTTAAAACCAAGTAGAAGTTAAGAAATACACTAAGGGGTTAGTTGGTAGAGTGTACAAGAATAATGCTAAATAGAGTGTATTAGTAATGCTTGTATTAGCAATGCATGTATTAGTTATGCTTGCATTAATTATACATAGATTATTTTAATGTATTGTTTGGTTTGATGCATTCAAAATAGCATGCATTGCATAAAAAAATTATTTACAAAGATACCCTCCACTATTATGGTGGAAAAGATGTAAATAAGGTTTTGAAGGGCAATTGGGTCTTTTGTCATGTTAATGCATGCATTAGATCTATTGCATAACTAATACCTAGAAGTCCATGGTATTAGCAATGAACACCTTAATACACAATAGAGTATATAACTAATGCAAGCATTAGTTATACATAGGTTGGAAAAGAGTACCAAACAAGATACTAGTAATACACAAGACTAATACATGCATTATTTTTCCTAATACACTTTACCAAACGACCCCTAAGGATTCAATCTTTAACACTTGTATAAACCAACTCAACAGAACCAACTTTCAATGCAACTGGCGTGCACACCGCAAGGGAGGTACCAAAGTTGTGACTTATGAGGGAAAAATTCATATCCACACGTACACATTGTTCATATCAATGATCTCATGAACTCAATAGTCCCCACATCTCTGTATCAAATTGGACTCACACCATCCCCATTACTATGTCAATATCTGACTCACACAGTCCCAAAATCTCCATATCATAGCTCTACAATAGTATCATATCAAGAATAAGGAGCAAAGAAAGAAATACAATGTATAACATGTAGAAGTTAAGTTATAACTTCAACAAATATAGAGATAAATTATGTTCTTCTAGTAAGTAAACTATTCAAAATTCATGAACAAGACATAAATCATATTCTCAAGTCACTATAGTACATGTATGGAAAGTAAAGCTACACACTGGCATTCCAAGTGTTATAATGTGAAAAGGAACATGAATAGCATATAGAATCCTACTTGGAAAATGATTGTGATGTAGTGTCCTAGTTCGAAAAGAACTCTAATGTAGTGTCTATAAATAAAGGTCTTAATGTTATAATGTAGATATTTTTTTTTGAGATTGATTTTTTTGAGATTGTGTTAAAATGTAGATACACAATTCAATAATATTTTTCTCCAATATTTCTCACATGGTATCAGAGCCTTTACGATCTTGGTAGAGAGATAAAAAAAACTTACGCAACTGGCGGTTGGTTATAACTCATATAGTCGCCCTTCTGGCCAATGATTATGTTAGCAAAAGTTGGGGCAAATACTATGTGCATGAAAAATAATCATGCTGAGGAGGACTGATTTGAGAAGCATTCTGGACAATGAAAGTAGTCACCTTACTTCTTCTGGTGGCTTCTTAGATCTGAGTAGTGTAGCACTCTGCATCTCTCCAGTGACTACTTTCTCTTATTCGTTATGCGTAGCACCGTGCATCGTTTTTTTTGATGATTTTCTTTAACCTTGATGATTTTTTTTTTGATGACAAGGGAAACCCGCAACCGCTACCCTTTGGGTGCGCACAGGGTAAAACCTCCGCTCCTATGCAATAGATCGCAAACCACATAGGAGAGGTAACCCGCACTAGGCAAGACTAATTTCTCATATATGATCAGCATAGCATCGTACATCTTTCCGGTGACTACTTTCTCATATCTGATTTGTGTAGCACCGTGCATCTTTCCAGACCACTTTCTCATATTTGAGTTACAGAGCATCGTGCTTCTTTTCGGTGACTCAAATCTAATTTGCATAGTTTTGTGCGTCTTTTTGGTGACATTTTAGACGTGACTTACGTAGTTTCACCTCACCTTTTGTTAGTGTTCTGTGAAAACCAACACCATCAAGAGGTTAATGTCTCCTTGTGACCAAACCACAACTGGCGTCGCTGTGAATCGACCTCCCACGCACCTCCATGCGACACCTAGGAGATCATCACCTTTGACGAGATCGGACCAGGTGTTGGCGCGTGAGCTTGTTCCGACGATTTTTGCAGCTTTCTTGTTCAAGATCTACTCATCTCTTGATTTGGAGACTACCTATATATGTTATGCCAGTTTTTCGGTGAATTTCTTGTTCAATATCAAATAGCCTCTTGATTTCAAGATGATCCATATATTTTATACCAGATTTTGAGCACTTTCCGCGACAACTGCATTGTTTCTGGCATAGCTGAGTTTCCAGTGGTGTTTCTCTCTTTTTGAGGTTCACTTTTGTCAAAAGGGTATACTCATATATTTAGGCCAGATTATAATGATACTTTCTCTCCCGTGGCTAAAACAACATTTGTCCACCTTTATAGCTGCCGATCGCCATTGGTTTTTTGATCAGTTGGATACTAATAATGTTTTTCTACACAGTGATCTCGAGGAAGAAGTCTATATGAAGCAATCACCCGTTTGGTTGCTTAGGAGGAGTCTGGTAGCCTTGTATGTCGATTGCACAGGTCACTCTATGGTCTGAAAGACTGAAACAGTCTTCTTGAGTTTGGTTTGGGAAATTCAACATAGTAATTCAAGAGTTTGGCATGACTCATAGTGGAGCTGATCATTCTGTGTTTTATTGACATTCGGCATCAAATCCAGTATATCATGAGAGGACTAAGCACAATGAGGTTGACTGTCAATTTGTTAGAGAAAAGATACTCTCAGGAGATATTGTTACAAAATTTGTGAAGTCGAGTGATCAACTTGTAGATATCTTCACCAAGCCCATCACCGGTACTCGTATTAATTGCATCTATAACAAGCTTGGTACATATGACTTGTATGCACCAAGCTTGAGGGGAGTGTTAGAATATGAATAGGAACAAGAATAACATATAGAATCATACTTATAAAAGGTTTTTAATGTAGTTTCCTAGTTGGAAGAGGAGTCTAATGTAGTGTCTATAAATATGGTCTCTGTAAAGATATGACACCTGAGCCTAATTCAATCCCAAAAGCTAGCTCATAAGGGGAGGTTTGTCCAAGTCCATATAAGGAGACCAAATTTCCATCCCTCTACCGATATGGGACTTCTTAACACTCCCCACACGCTCAGACCACTGAGTGTGAACACTTCTAAATGGGGGCCCAACATCAGTGAACAACAAATTGGGATGGGCCTAGCTCTGATACTATATAAAGATATGACACCTGGGCCTAACTCAACCCCAAAAGCTAGCTCATGAGGGGAGGTTTTTCCAAGTCCATATAAGGAGACCTAATTCCCATACCGATGTGGAACTTCTTAACAGTCTCAATGTAATAATGTAAATGCACAATTCAATAATATTCTTCTCCAATATTTCTTGCACCAAATAAATCCCTTTCAATTGCTCGGTAGTTGTATAAATGCTTGTCACGCCATATTTACGCTACCCTCACAATACAAAGAACATAACACACATAAAGTTTGGGAATAATTCCCCTATTGAGATTAAAAGACTTAATCAAGCAGTGTTAACCCCCTCAAGAACGCCTTTCCGCGCCTGGACACATCAAAACGACTCAACTCTAGCCAAAAGAATACTTAACAACCTCAAAAGAAGCTAGGAACTCAATCCCATAAGTTAATACTTGGTCTAGGTCAAATTCAACAAAAGTCAACTCTAAAAAGTCAAACTCGAGTCCCACAGTCAAAATCCACTAGCTAAGAATTCCAAGTTTTTGTTTAGATTTTCATTTCATGTCCATTTAAATGCTCAAATCCCAAAGTTTATGATTCTAGGGTTCATGTCCCGTATCCTCAATCTTACACTTCAAATTCCATGTTTAAAGACTCAAATCTAGCATATAATCATGTACAATCACTAAGATTAGGTGTAGATCGTCATCTTGGGGATATATGCTGAATGCGAGCCAAAATTCCCTCAGCCCGTAGCTTAGCTCGTAAAAATATGGAGCTAAAATGTCAAAAATCCCGAATTCAGCCCTTTTATACTACAGGAAATCAGGGATCCATTGATCGCAATTGTGATACCTTGGTGCTTTTGTGGCTCTGCAATCATGATAGGCTCATCGGAAAAATGAACTTTCACCATATCCTAATATGTAGAAAAAGCGAGCCTCACAAACCGCAATTGTGACGCACTACAAAAAAATAAATTAAATCTACAACAACTGAATTCGATTTTTGAGTCCAAATCTCATCTGAGCCTCTTGAATCCCAATTCGAACCATCCTGACAAGTGTCAATTTTGCTGAATGAGTGCTCTCAAATGAGAGTTCTTCCATTAAATAGAAAGAATTCTGATTTACATGCCTAAAAATTTGCTATATATCCCTAAATATATGCTATTCCTCATTGTAATATCTCTGAAAATATGCTACATTAATATATGCTATCTCCTATCATCATTACACAAAAATTTAGAGTTATAACATAGATATGTACAGATATTTAGAATCTGTCCAATCATGCTAACATCTCCCCTCAAATTGATGCCGGTGGATCAAAAAGCATCAATTTGCCTACCAGAAACTGATGACGTTGTCGTGCCATAGACTTTGTAAACACATCAGCTATT
>JAJONR010002738.1:0-79488 GCA_029582245.1 Solanum etuberosum
ATCGAAGAGCTTACATTAGGAGGAATGCGAATGAGAATGTGGAATGAGAAGCTCCTCTTCATGCTCCTCAAGTTCCGGTCAACCCTTTGGCCGAGCAATTGACTAATTTAAAGTTTAGGGATGCTTTTCAAGTGTTGGCTCAATCCATGATGGCTAAAGCCAACATGGAGGCTGTGGTTCCTGTGATAACATTGTCTTCCCATGTTATCACTTCAGTTATATATATGTTTCAGTTTCCCCTTACATGCTCGTACATTCAATGTACTAAAGTTATTCAAGTTGCATCTCTTTATGATGCAAATACAGGTATTCAGGGTCATCAACCAGCACTACTTTGATACCATTTGCACATCCAGCTAGTTTTGGTGAGCCTCATTACTTTCCGGAAGGTTCCACATTTATCTTTTGCTTGTTAAGATGTCGTGGGTCTTGTCACGATATCTATTGTAGTATTAAAGACTTCATAGACAGTAGTTGTTAAGGAGTCTTTCACTATTTTCCTTGTTGATGTTCTGAGACTTGGAGTAATTTGTTTATGTTTAATTAAGTATTTCCAGACATTTTTGAGTAATCTATTGTTCAGACTTTTGAGTTGATCTCTGCATCTGAAGTTCTTATTTTGCTTGAGTAGGTCTTCTGCTAAGTCATCATCCAGGCCAAGGGTTCTCTTAGGACCAGCGATGGTTCTCGAGTACCGGCCACGTCCAGAGGATAGACTCAGGGCGTGATAGCATAGGTTACATCCCAATCACTCTTTGATGTAATGGATGGCTTTGAGACTTTGTTAGACTTCCGCTACGTTGTGTTAAGCTCTTTGATATAAATCTGTCTTTTGAACTCTTTCAATTTTGTTATCTTGTATGATGTATTCGAAGTTTCTTGTGTAGGGCCTCTTGGGGTCTTATACGCCATGTCACGTCTAGGGTGTACTTTCGGTCGTGACAAACTTGGTATTAAGAGCACAAGTTTTAGAAAGGTCCTATGATGTCTCATAAGCCACGTCTAATAGAGTCTTGTTCATGAGTGTGAAATGCGCCAGATTTATGAATAAGAAGCTATAAGATGTTTAGGAAGTTCCACTTCTTTCATTACTCTAAGTCCTGCGATTGAGTGTAACTCGATATGTCCTTTATCCTAATCCATATCCGATACTTTTCAGGATATGGCCCATCGAAGAGCTTACATTAGGAGGAATGCGAATGAGAATGTGGAATGAGAAGCTCCTCTTCATGCTCCTCAAGTTTCGGTCAACCCTTTGGCCGAGCAAGTGACTAATTTAAAGTTTAGGGATGCTTTTCAAGTGTTGGCTCAATCCATGATGGCTAAAGCCAACAGGGAGGCTGTGGTTCCTGTGATCTCAAATGCGGGTGCGACAATATCTAAAGTAAGGGACTTCACTAAAATGAATCCCCAAGAGTTTCATGGTTCCAAGGTTGACGATGATCCTCAAGAGTTCATTGATGAAGAGTATAAGGTGTTGATGATCATGGGAGAGATGATGGTGGAAAATGTGGAATTGGATTCTTGCCAACTTAAGGGTGTTTCTCAAGTTTGGTTCAACCAATGAAAGGAAGGGAGGGCGGCTGATGTGGGACCTTTTGATTTGGAAAATTTTAAGGTTGCTTTCCTTGGTAGGTTCTTTCCCTTTGAAAAGAAGGAGACAAAGGTACTTGAATTCATCAACCTCCGTCAAGAAAACATGAGTGTCTAGGTATGCTCCTACTATTGTTGCTTTCCTTTGAAGTTCACACAATTGTCTAGGTATGCTCCTACTATGGTTGCCTACCCTAGGGAAAGGATGAGTAAGTTCATTTTGGGAGTGTCCAATATGTAGTAAAAAAATGTTTCACCGTCATACTCATAAATTATATGGACATTTCTCATTTAATGGTGCATGCTCAACAAATAGAAACAAAGATGCTTTAGAAAGGATCTAGGAAGAGAAAGAAGGAAAGGACCGGTGATGGTTACTTTTCACATTCAAGCTCCGATGGACGTGGTTGTTCTAAGTTCCAACAATGGTTTTCCGGTCAAGGCTCTTCAAATTCTCTTCCTAGATTCAACAAAGAAGGGGTGTATAACCTTAAACCTCAAAGAGGAAATAGTGGTGGATTTTCATCGTCTACTTGTGCTAAATGTGGAAAGAAGCATGAGGGTAAATGCTTAGCCAGTACGGATGGTTGCTTTGGTTGTGGTAAGAGTGGCCATAAGATAAGGAATTGTCATTCACTTACGGCTAAGGGAAGAAAACATAGGCAAGCTCCGCCCAGTGGTTCGGGTTCAAGTGCTCCAAAGCAAAACATATTATATGCACTCCAAGAGCAAGAGGGTTCTCCCGATGTGGTTACCTATATGTTGAAAGTCTTTCCTCTTGATATTTATTGCATACTAGATACCGGTGCTACCTTGTCTTTTGTGAGGCCATATATGGCTATGAGGTTTGATATTCTTTCAGATCTGTTGTTAGACCCTTTTATGTCTCTACTCCTATTGCTGAATCTATTCTGGCTAAGAGAGTCTATAGAAATTGTCCCATCTCCTTATCCCATAGAGTCACTCATGTGTATCTTGTAGAGCTTGATATGCTAGATTTCAATGGTATTATGGGCATGGATTGGTTGCATTCTTTTTAGGCTTCTATTGATTTTAGAACCCGAGTGGTCAAGTTACAGTTTTCAAATGAATCTATCCTAAAGTGGGAAGGGGGAAATTCTATGCCGAAAGTTCAGTTTATTTCTTGTTTTAAAGCTAGAAAGATGATTTCTAAGGGTTGTATATACCATCTAGTTAGGGTGAGGCATATGGATTCTGAAACCCCTCATCTTGAGTTGATCTCCATTGTTAATGAGTTTCTGGAAGTGTATCCTGATGACCTACCAGGTATTCCTCTCGAAATGGAGATAGACTTTGGTATTGACCTCCTCCAAGATATGCAAACTATCTATATACCTCCTTACCGAATGGCTCCGGTATAACTTAAGGAATTAAATGAGCAATTGAAAGAATTGTTGGATAAGAGTTTCATCCGACCAATTATCTCTCTATGAGAGGCTCTAGTTTTGTTTGTTCAAAAGAACGATGGTCCGCTAGGTATGTACATCGATTACCCTCAGTTGAACAAGGTTACCATTAAAAATAAGTATCCTCTCCCAAGGATAAATGATTTGCTTGACCAACTACAAGGAGCAAATTACTTCTCAAAGTTTGACCTCTGGTCGGGTCATCACCAATTGAGGGTGAAGGAGAATGACATTCTGAAAATGGCTTTTTGAATTCGATATGGCCATTATGAGATTTTGATGATCTCTTTCTGCTTGAACAATGCTCCGTCCGCATTTATAGATTTGATGAATAGCGTGTTTAGACAATACCTCGACATGTTTGTTATTGTGTTCATTTATGATATATTGATCTATTCAAGGATTGAAGATGAGCACACCGATCATTTAAGGATGGTGTTGCTAGTCCTCAAGGACCAATAAATCTTTGCAATGTTTAATAAATGTGAGTTTTTGTTAAGATATGTGGCTTTTCTTGGTCACACTGTTTTCGGAAAGGGTATCAAGGTAGATCCAAAGAAGACGGGTGCGGGTAAGAGTTGTCCTAGACCTCTATCCACTTTGGATATTAGAATTTTCTTGGGTTTAGCCAGTTACTATAGAAGGTGTGTGGAAGGGTTTCCTCGATTGCCTCTCTGGTGACAGCATTGACTCAAAAGAAAGTCAAATTCTTATGGTCGGAAGCATGTGAAAAGAGTTTTCAGGAATTGAAAGATAGACTTACTTCCATTCCAGTGTTGACTTTACCAGAAGAAACCGATGGGTTCGTTCTTTAATTTGATGCTTCAAGAATTGGATTAGGAAGTGTCCTTATGCAAAATGGGAAAGTCATTGCTTATGCCTCAAGGCAACTTTTGGTGCATGAAAATAACTATCCTACCCATGATTTAGAACTAGCGGAAGTTGTGTTTGCTTTAAAGATTTGGAGGCATTACATATATGGTGTTCATGTCGATGTCTTTACCGACCACAAAGTTTGTGATATGTGTTTAAACAATTGTGTTACTAATGGATTATGATATTAGTGTTCTCTATCACCCTAGTAAAGCCAATATGGTGGGAGATGCTCTTAGTCGATTGTCAATGGTAGTGTTGCTCATCTAGAGGATAGTAAGAAGGAGTTGGTTCGAGATGTTCATAGATCAGCCCGAATGGGTGTTCAGTTGGTTGACTCTTGAAAAGGCGGTGTTATGGTCCATAATGGTTCGTAATCGTCTTTTGTGTCAGAAGTGAATGAAAAACAAGGTCTTGATCCGATCTTGATTGAGTTGAAGGAAGCAATGCTTAAGAAATCCGTTGAGGCTTTCTCCCAAGGGGGAGATAGAGTGCTTAGATATCAATGTCGTTTGTGTCTTACCAATGTAAATGACTTGAGAGGGCACATCTTGTCAGAAGCACATAGTTCCCGATATTTCATTTACCCGGGATCCACCAAGATATACCGTGGCTTGCCTCTATTGGTGGAATAGGATGAAGAAGGATATTGTGGAGTTTATGGCTAAGTGTCCTAATTGTCAACAAGTGAAAGTTGAGCATCAGAAGCTGGGAAGTTTTTACCAAGATATCAGTATTCCTACTTGGAATTGGGAAGAGTTGAATATGGACTTCATTGTTGGTTTACCCTTTACGCGGTAACAACATGACTCGATTTGGGTTATAGTAGATCCTATGATGAAATAAACTCATTTCATCCCCGTCAAGGTTTCTTATTCGGTGGAGGACTATGTTAAGTTGTACTTGAAAGAAATGATTATGTTGCATGGAGTGCCCTTGTCCATTATCTCTGATCGTGGTACTATATTCACTTCTCAGTTTGGAAATCCTTCTAAAAGGGGCTTGGTACTCGTGTTAAGCTTAGTACGACCTTTCATCCGCAAACCAATCGGCAAGAAAAGAGTATTGTTCAAACTTTGGAAGATATTTGAGAGCTTCTGTAATTGACTTCAAGGGTAATTGGAATGATCACTTGCCTTTGACTTAATTTGCGTATAATAATATCTATTACTGAAGTATTGGTATGGCTCCATTTGAGGCTCTATACGGTAGGAGGTGTAGATATCCTATACGTTGGTTTGAAGTGGATGCAGTTGCTTTGATAGACCCCGAATCGGTAAATGAAGCTATGTAAAAAGCTCGGCTTATTAGAAAAAGGTTTAAAATGGCTCAAATTCAGTAAAAGTCCTATGCCGATGTTAGAAGAAGAGACTTTGAGTTTCATGTAAGTGACTGGGTCTATTTGAAGATTTCACCTATGAAGAGGGTAATGAGATTTTGAAAGAAAGGGAAGCTTAGTCTCCGTTATGTGGTCCTATATCGAATTTTGAGGCGTATTGGTAAAGTTTCTTATGAACTTGAATAGCCTATTGACTTGGCACCGGTGCATCCAGTTTTCCATATCTCTTTGTTGAAGAAATTAGTTAGTGATCCAACATCTACAGTACCATTGGAAAGTCTTGGCATAAAGGATAGTCTTTCTTTTGAAGAAGTTCTGGTTGAGATCTTTTACCGGCAAGTTCGGAAGTTGAGAAATAAAGAAATTCCTTATGTGAAGGTTCTTTGGAGGAATTAATTTGTTGAGGGTGCTACTTGGGAGGCCGAGGCTGATATGATATCTCGTCATCCTCATCTCTTTCCCTTAGTTCCTACTCTAGAGTGAGGTATCCAGTTCCTCAGGGTTTACTATATTGATTTCATGTTTCTTAGATATTTCCATGATTCCTCATTTATGCATGTTCATGAAAAACTATTTTTGAGAAAATGAGTTAGCTTGATTGATTATTTCATGTTTATGTGCATTGAGTATCAGTTGCATTTAGACCTTATGAAATGATGTTTTGAACATGCCTTAGCTTGGAGTTGAAGTTTTCTCCTCGGAGATGTGCATTTATCTGATTGCATTCATGTTGGCCTGGTAGATCTAGTACCTACCCTCCTTATGATGTCATGAATCTTATTCGAGGACGGATTTTCCCAAGAGAGAGATATTGTAACACCTAGGATTTGAAAAAGGGCTAGAAAGGGGCAAAACGGGCAGGTCCATGAACCCAAAATGGACCATGGACCATTCACGACACCCTAGACGGTCCTGTAGGGTTCCACGGTCCATTAAGGGAATCGTGGGACCATCCAGGACTGCCCCTAGGCAAGAGTCCCCTGGACAGTTCCCTAGACGGCCCGTGGTGACTTGGACAACCCGTCTTGGGGTCCATACAAGTCACCCACACAATGAGGTTACATCCAAGGTCACTGTGAAAGACCACAGACGCCTGGACGGTCCATGAAGCTTCACACGGACCCTCAAGTCGTCCATGAATGAGACTTATCAGACTTTCAATTTTGGGTCAACTTCGAATGATCATTTTTTTCAGAACAAAATGAATTATGTGGCCCATGACCTATCAAATTAAATATCTTTGAGTCCTCTTTCTAACTCCACTAAGTTTGCTTAATTCTGTGCCCGGAGAAAAAATTTATTCCCGTGTTAGTAAATCCCTGTTGGGCAGGGCATCATCACGACCCACTAGATGGGCCATGATGCTCTAGATGGCCCACGAAGCCCCTCGTGAGAGGCACTTCATCAGTTTAATGTCAGGGTCGTTTTGGTCTTTTCCCAATTGTTTTAACTCAATACTATGTTGTTTTACCTTCTACCCTAGGCCCTATTTAAATAGTTTTAGCCCCAAAATCATCCTATTTAATTCCCTCTCTTAAATTCCCAATCTCTCTAAGGAAGAAGAACGAAGTCCAGGGTTTCAAGATGAAGTCTCCAATTTCACCATTTGCTTGAGGGCTTTGAACTCCAAGGTATGATAGTCTTCACCTATATAGCTCTTTCTTCCATAGGGTTCCTAAAATCCCCAATTTGTTAAATTTAGATTCCTCAATCAAATTAGAACTTTTATTCAATTGTCATGGGTTCCTTTCAATGTTGATCCAATTGATTGTTTTATGTCGTCTTATGCATGAATTGAAGTAATTGCATGTTTTAAGTTTAATCCTCTATGAACCCATTCATAACCCATGTTTTATAGACTATGATGATACAATGTGGGTGTTTAACTATGAAAGATGAATTTAAGAAGATATGCATGTTCTTTATGAAATTGATGAAAATAATTTAAGTAGCTTTGAGAGTGAAGCATCAATGTTGTTGTTGTTGTTGAGAAAGGATTTCTCACATACTACTCAATACACGAATGTGAAAGGGTTTTTCTCACATAAAGGATTCTTAGAGTTGAAAGGGTTTCTCAACTAAACTTTGAATCAAGATTTAGGAGCTATTCTAATGAAACCTAACTTGGATTGGCTACTTGATGTGCCTTCCATGGATGATAAAGCAAGGGGTGATTACCCATGCCTCTTAATGATAAGATAAGTTAATATTAATGACTATTCCGTGATTTATGCTTAGCACCGAGAGGATGTTGAGATGAAAGCTCTCTCGTAGATGAGGTCGGGTTTCTAGTAGCAATCTCTCTATCCCATAACTATGTGCCACCATAGTTTGTCTTAGATGGACATTAGGTAGTTGATCCACTTAAGCTAGAAGTTATGGTTCTTACCTTTGCAAGTAAGGACATCTCTTGTCGGTGTGAGATAGATACTAGATTCCATGTTATAGCTAACATGGTCTATATGTCGGTTAATTTCTATTTCCAACAATAATGAACTAAGGTTACTTCTAGAAGTATCTCTCATGTGTGTAAACATAATTTTTACTTGCATTGACCATCATCACAATTATGTTTTTGTAACACCTCAGATTCAAAAAGGGAGAAAAATTTTAGTTTTTCACAGATCTGGTGTTATCACTGACGATACCATCTACGGACAGTAGGTGGAACGACGGTCCGTAGGTGGTGGCGTGGTCAGTGAGTCAAAAAATTTCCAAAATGTCAAGTTTCAGTACTTTTATACGGTTCACCAGGATGGCCTGTCATCAAATCCACGAGTCATAGGTAGGGTTCATAGGTGAGTCCCTAGACGTAGAAGAACTTTGAGGTAAAATTTATGACCTACGACCGTGGTCCACGGTCCGTCGATGAATTCACAAACCGTAGGTCTGGTCCGTCATTTGGGGGTCCACATTTAGTGGTCTCTGAAATCAACGACGGTTGACCCGGATGGTCCGTAGGTGGAACCACGGACCGTAGGTCCCCACTGTCGTTGGTGACGGCAGTATTTTTAGGGGCTTCTTGGTCTTTTCCACAAATTTTTTTAATTCAATACCATGTCGTTTTCCCTCTTTTAGAAACCCTATATAAGTACTTGAACCCCATAATTTACCCATTTGAAATCATTCTCTCAAATTCCTAAAAAAAAAAGAAGTCTTCCTCTCAAATATTTCTCTCTCTAGAAGCTGAAGAAGAAAGACAGGGTTTGCAAGTCAAGTCTCTAATTCCACCCTTAAAGGCAAGATTTTGGCATTGAGGTATAATAGTTTTTATCCATGGAGCCCTATCCTCCACGGAGTTCTTAAATTCTCCAATTTAGAAATTAGAAATCCCCAATTGAGTTAGCATTTTTCTTCCATGTCATTGGTTCCTTTATATGTTGAATTAGCTGATTGATTTATGAACTTTTATGCATGAATTGATATAATTTCATGATTTTAAGATGAATCCCATGAACCCATGCATAACCATTGTTTTCTAAAGCCACGATGATATAATATGGGTCTTGAACTATGAAAGATGAATTTATGAAAATATGCATGTCTTCTCTTTATTAAACAAATGTAAATGAATTTGAAGATGCATTGACTTTGAAATTATGATGAAGCTTATGAATTATTGAAAAGAATGGATCTTCATGAAAGTATGTTTATGACTCAAGAAAGCTTATAGATGGGAGTGTCTATATGTTCTATAAAGCTTGGCCACATGCCATGAATGTCATCTAGATTTTCCCTCAATGTTTTTTGGGATATTTTCCTAATTAGGTCTTGGTTAGTATGGTATCAAGATATGCCATCAATGATTCTAGGCCTCGATTTCAAAACAATTTCCATTAGTATTAGGGGCATGTCTCTCATGAAGGGAATAACTATGTCCCTTAAAAGCTATTATAAAAAGATCATAGACGGTGAAAGGTTTTCTCACATATGGTCTAAGGAGCTATCCTATTATTTCTTTAGCCTGGATTTGTTGCTTATTTATGCCTTTCGATGGATCAAGAGCTAAGTTAAGATTAATAAATACTCTGTGGGATTTATGCTTAGCACCGAGAGGATATTAAAATGGAAGCTCTCCAGAGTTGAGGCCAGGTTTCTAGAAGAAATTTCCTTATCCCTTACCTATGTGCCCCCATAGGATGATTGTCTAGATAGACATTATCTAGTGGATCCACTTTAGCTCAGATTCATGGTTCTACCTTTCTAAGTAAGACAACTTTTTTCGGTGTGGGAGACACTGGGTCCATGTTATAGCTTGCATGGGCTCTATGTCGGTTAAGAATACTTCCCACAATAATAATGATATAAGGCTACTTCAAGAAGTATCTTACATGATTTCAAATACGGTTTTACTTGCATTGATCATTATTACGTTTTATGTTTTCTAACCCTCGTATCTTATGTTTTAACTTGGTCATTTGCATATCATGAACATGTCCTTTTTAGCATGATTTCATACTTCTATGCATAACTATCATACATAGTGCATTTTTATAATAACGCATATTCTTGCCTACATTTTCCAAATTGTATGGTCTGACATTTAGGGTTCTTAGTTTTATGGCTAAAGGTTGTTGGAGAGATTCCTAGTATTGTGAGTCCTCATATTTCGAGGACCAAGTTTGATTTCCCTTTTATTTCTTTTCATTTTAGTTTTGGAACTTGATGTACGGGTTACATCTTGATTTCTTCTTATGTACTAGATGTCTTTGAGACGATGTTCATATTTCCGCTTTTCTCTATAAAACTTTTATGTGTTGAAACTGTCTTTTAAATCTTTTTAAACTCTATTATCTTGTATGATGTATGCTAAGTGACTTGTATAGGGCCTTTCGGGGTCTTCTACGTCATGTCACGTCTAGGGTGTACTTTGGGTCAGGACAAACTTGGTATTCAGAGCATAAGGTTTCAAAAGGTCTTAGGATTCCTATAAGTCACGTCTAGTAGAGTCTTGCTCATGAGTGTGAAGCGTGCCACATTTATGAATGAGAGGCTATAAGATGCTTAGGTAACATCACTTCTTTCATTACTCTAAAGTCGTGTGATAGAGTGCAACTCTAGGTGTCTTTCTCTCCTAACCCCTATTTATGTTTTTCAGAATATGCTACCACAGAGGAATCCAGTGAGAAGGAATAGGAATGTTCATGAAAATATGAGACAGAGGTTCCCCAAGTGCCAGTCAACCCATTGGCCGAGCAAGTGACTAATGGTTTGTTTCGAGCCGCATTTCATGCAATGGCCCAAGCTATGATGGCTCAAGAAAATAGAGAGGTTGTGGCTCCCGTGAACCCAAGGGTAGGTACGGCGATAACAAGGGTGAGGGAGGTAAGGGCGGTAGTGAGAAAATGTGGCCCGAGTGTTGGAAGTGTGGGAGAAGACATGATGGTAGGTGTCTAGTCGGTTCAAACAAATGTTTTGGTTGTGGAAGGATGGATCATAAAATAAGGAATTCTCCTACGGTTGCTAGAAATGAGGGAGATAATCTTCGACTTGCTCAACCCTACCTTTCCTCCGTTCCTAGTGGTGGTCGGAAACAAGATATGTTCTATTCTCTTCAAACTCTAGAAGATCAGACGGTCCCCCTGATGTGGTAATTGGTAAGTTAATGTCTTTTAGCTTGTGGTTTTGCATTGCTTGATATTAGGTGTTTCGTTGGATATGGTAATACTCCAGGTATGGAGATTGTGTTTGGAGAAGTCCTTGAAATCCTTGTAGAAACTTCTTAAGATTTTACTTTTATCAATGGTTTAGTGGTTGTTAAGAATTTGGTGTTATGATTGGCATTGAGGTAGATGGATTTGAAAAGACTAGTGATATTTGCTCCCAAGGGGGAGATAGTGTGTTTCATGGTTGGTGTGTGAGTAGACTATGTTGATTTTGGAATAGTTCCTTGTTATGGTTTGGTGGGTGAAAGTTTGGAGGCGATGTGACTTCTTAGTATCCCTATCCCTTTCCTTTATCTTCGAGTCTAGCTTGATGTCTTAGTTCCTTATGGTTCGCTCTTTAGGACTCGTGTGTCTTAGTCTTTCTCATGTTTCCTCATGCATGCATGCTCATGGAAAATTAGATTTTTCAAAAATATGATTTTGTTTAATTGATTGCTTCATGTTTATGTGCATTTGATTATGATCTTGCATGTTTGTCTTATGAAAAGATGTTTTAAAAAGTATGTTTTAGCTTGGAGTCGAGGTTCCTCCTTGGTTATGTGTATTTGGATGAAGCTGCATTGATCATTGGGTTGTTCATTTCTCTCCTACTGTTTTTGTGCTAGTTTGAGTTCCATTCAAGGACGAATGTTCCCAAGGGGGAGATATTTTAACACCTCAAATTCAAAAAGGGAGAATTTTTTTAGTTTTTCACAGATCTGGTGTTATCACTGACGACGCCATCCATGGACCGTAGGTGGAACTATGGTCTGTAGGTGGTGGTGTGGTCAGTGAGTCAGAATTTTTCCAAAATTTCTAGTTTCAGTACTTTTTGACGGTTCACCAGGACGGCCCGTCATCCAATCCATGATTCGTAGGTACGGTTCGTAGGTGAGTCACCAGACTTATGACCGTGGTCCACGGTCCATTGATGGATCCATGGACCGTAGGTCTGGTCCGTCGTTTAGGGGTCCACATTTAGTGGTCTCTAAAACCAATGACGGTGGACCAGGATGGACCGCAGGTGGAACCACGGACCGTATGTCCCCACCGTCGTTGGTGACAACAAGTATTTTTAGGGGCTTCTTGGTCTTTTCCCCAATTTGTTTTAATTCAATACCATGTCATTTTTCCCTCTTTTAGAACCCCTATATAAGTACTTCAACCCCTGAATTTACCCAATTGAAATCATTCTCTTAAATTCCTAAAAGAAGAACAAATCTTCCTCTCAAATATTTCTCTCTCTAGAAGTTGAAGAAGAAAGCTAGAGTTTGCAAGTTAATTCTCCAATTCCACCATTGAAGGCAAGCTTTTGGGATTGAGGTATGATAGTTTTCATCTATGGAGTCCTTTCCTCCATGGAGTTCCTAAATTCTCCAATTTACAAAGTTAGAAATCCCCAATTGAGTTAGCATTTTTCTTTCATGTCATGGGTTCCTTTATATGTTGATTTATTTGATTGATTTATGACCTTTTATTCATGAACTGATATAATTTCATAATTTTATGATGAATCCCCTGAACCCGTGTTTTTTAAAACAATGATGATATAATGTGGGTCTTGAACTATGAAAGATGAATTTATAAAACTATGCATGTCTTCTCTTTATGAAATAAATGTAAATGAATTTGAAAATACATTGACTTTAAAAATATGATGAAGCTTATTAATTATTCAAAAGAATGCATGTTCATGAAAGTATGTTTATGACTCAAGAAAAAACTTATAGATGGGAGTTTCTATATGTTCTATGAAGCTTGGCCACATGACATGAATGGCATCTACATTTGCCCTCAATGCTTTTCGGGCTATTTTCCTAAATTAGGCCTTTGTTAGTATGGTATCCGGATATGTCATCAATGATTATAGGCCACAATTTCAAAACTATTTCCTTTAGTATTAGGGGCATCTCTAACATGAAGTGAATAACTATGGGCCTTAGAAGCTATTATGAAAAGATCATGGAGGGTGAAAAGTTTTCTCACGTATTGTCTAAGGAGCTATCCTATGATGTCTTTAGCTTGGATTGGTTGCTTAATTGTGCCTTTCCACGGATCATGAGATAAGTTAAGATTAATAACTACTCTGTGGGATTTATGCTTAGCACCGAGAGGATATTTAGATGGAAGCTCTCCCAAGTTGAGGCCGGGTTTCTAGAAGCAATCTGCTTAACCCTTACCTATGTTCCCCTATAGGAAGATTGTCTAGATATACATTAGCTAGTGGATCCACTTTAGATCAGATTCATGGTTCTACCTTGGCAAGAAGGACAATCCTTTTCGGTGTGGGAGACACCGGGGGTCCATGTTATAGGTCGCATGGTCTCTATGTTGGTTAAGGCTACTTCCCACAATAATAATGAACTAAGGTTGCTTCAAGAAGTATCTGACATGTGTTAAAAGATGGTTTTACTTTCAATGATCATGATTACATTTCATGTTATCTAACCCTCTTATCTTATGTTTTAACTTGGTCATTTGCATATCATGAAAATGTCATTTTTAGCAAGATTTCATACTTCTATGCATGGTTATCATACTTAGTGCATTTTTGTACTAACGCATACTCTTGCCTACATTTCTTCAAATATAGGGTCTGACATTCAGGATTCTCAGTTTCATGGCTAGAGGTTGTTAGAGAGATTTCAAGTTTTGTGAGTCTTTATATTTCCAGGAACGAGCTTGATTTCCCTTTTAAGTATTTTCATTTTTGTGTTGGAACCTGATGTATGGGTTACGTCCCGATTTCTTCTTATGTACTAGATGGCTTTGAGACGATGTTTAGATTTCCGCTTTTCTCTATAAAACTTTTATATGTTGCACCTGTCTTTTAAATCTTCTTAAACTCTATTATCCTGTATGATGTATGCGAAGTGGCTTGTATGGGGACTTTCAGGGTCTTGTACGGCATGTCACCTCTAGGGTGCACTTTGGGTCGTGACAGTTTTCTAACCTCTTATCTTATGGTTTAACTTGATCTTTGCATATCACGAAAAGTCCTCTTAACATGATTTTATAACTCTTATGCATTGTTATCATACTTGGTACATTCTATGTACTAATGCATACTCTTCCTACATTGTTTCACTAATGTAGGGTCGGACACTTCTAGTTTGTATCCTCGTGGCTAGTGATTTCCTTAGTAGCTTCAAATATTAGTGGGTCCCCATTTACCAACGACCGAACTCTTTATTGCTTATGGTATTTACTTTCAGATGTTGTGTGTGATGTATGGGTTACGTCCCAATCACTCTTTCATGTAATAGATGGCTTTGAGACTATGTTATACTTCCGCTACGTTTTGTTAAGCTCTTTGATATAAAATTGTCTTTTGAACTATTTTAATTCTATTATCTTGTATGATGTATGTTAAGTGGCTTGTGTAGGGCCTCTCGGGGTCTTATATGCCATGTCAAATCTAGGGTGTACTTTGTGTCATGACAACTATATGTTGATCCACTAGCTAAGCAGTTTAAGGAAAACTTACGGGGCCATGTTGTTTGGAATTAGATGTGGATACTAGAGACTACCTCATTTTAGCCCTACATACCTTGAGAATCAAAGTCAAGAATCAATAGTGATAACAGAGACTTGACTTGGAAAGCTTAGCTTCTTCTTCCTTGATCTAGAGAGGATTTTTGGTGAAAACTTTGAAGAGGATTTGTGGATTTGGTTGAATGAGAGAGTTGATGTAACTTTTGGGTAGAAGGGTAGTTTTAGGACTTAGAAATAGGGGTAAAATGATGAAGTATAGGTAGTAGGTGCATAGGAAAAGACCCAAAATACCCTTTTAAAATAACTATCGTACAACCCTACTGTTCTGACCTATGGCCTGAAGGAATTTCTACGGCATGTCCTTGTCAACTGTAGAACAAACTTCAGAAAACCAAAAATTCAATCATTTCCCACGAGATTATTCTTTGGTCCGTCAGAGTTTCTACAATTCGTAGACCTCATCCGTAGAACACAAGTTTCACTCCAAAATTTCCCTATGTTTGGAACCCTTCTACAAACCCACCCTACGATCCGTAGAATAAATGATTGCCCGTCAAATCATTTCATGGAACTGAGCTCCTAAATCAAATCTCTGAATCAATCTTATAGATCAATCTTATGACCCGTCAAGAATCCTACTACTCTTCTTGTAAATTCGTAGGTGAAACTTCAGAAACATGATATTTAAAAACTCAACTCAACCTTCTACGATTGCCTTTCTACGTACAACCCATAGGAATTCCTACGATCCGTAGATAGGACCTGTAATTCATTGTTTCAGCCAAATTTCTGCATCTTTCTTTCCTTTTCAACTTTTCAACTTTCGAGGTGTTATAAATGAATAAGTGACTTGTACACGTTACAACCAAGTTTTGGAGGTATTAATTGAGTTTGACTAAGTTTTCTGCACTTATGTTGTTGATATTTTATTTTGACATTTCTATTGTATTGTTGAGTTTTAGGCTGACTTGTCTTGGTGGGATAACACGAGTGTCATCGCGTCCATTTTTGGGTCGTGACAAGATTAGATGAAGAATGTTGTGAAATAATTAATGAAGAAACACTAGTCAGAGTATGGGAAGAACTAGTGTTAGGTCGAGAGCTTTGAAGATGGCACGACATGGTAAATTTAAAAGATAATGTAAGGAACATGTCATCATCAACTCTCATGGATGGTTAACAATCACCTGAAATATAGATGAATGGAATCTAGGGTAGGATTGCTAGCCTGAGAGAGAAGAATGGTCACTTTTCTATGAATAAAATAGATAAAAAAAATTCACTTGAAACTAAATTTACTTTATGGACTATGTTTTTCAATTAACATTTTAAATTTTGGCATTTTAAGTATGTACATGAAGAATTCACGTGAAACCAGATCAACTTCGCTCTCCAAAATTATAGTTGGGCTTTTAGCATTTTAGGAAAATACATGAAGAATATATTTGAAATCAAATCTGCTTCATGTATTATGTTTTTCAAAATAACATATGGGCTTTTAGCAATTTAAGAAAATACATGAAAAATTGAACTAAATATGTCACTTCATAATATTCTTAGAAATCTATAAATAAATTCCTACTCATCATTTAACTTGCTCTATCAGTCTTCCTTCCCAAAGAAAGTGTTTATTTTTTAATTCAAAAATAAAAATTAGTAGGAATCTTGAGAATAACAAGGGATTAGGAAAATGTGATAGAAACTACCTCCATTATAAAAAGATAACAAGATTGTTCATATCAACTCTACTCGAGGTACAACATTGGTTTGTTAATTTTTATTTAGGCAAAGTTACTTTATCCTCTCTCAAATTAAAGTTAGGAAAAAAAATAAAGAAGTATTGAGGTTATATCAAAATTTTGAGGATTAATAATTAAGTTAACCTTGAACCCTCTCTTGAAGATATGATGATGTCCCTAGAAGAAAACATTATGACAATGAATCGAAAGAATGAGGAGAAAAAAATGGAATTGTTGTTTAATGAAATAATTGAAGGAAAGAGTTTCTATGAACTTGATGTTGAAGAACTTCAAGGTATAATAAATCTAGTTGAACTTAAGAAGGCTAAAGTTGTAGAAAGAAAGAAACAACTTCATGAACAAAAATTGTCAATAGAAGGTAATGGAAATGATGGAGAGAAGAATGATGGACACTCCAAAAATTTATTTTGACTATGCATTTTGTACTTTATTATTGAGTCAATGTTATTCACATAATATTTTATTTTTCAACAATCTTTTGTTATTTCTTATCATTTATCTGTTCTTATTATTTGTTATGGTGATATGTTAAAGTTATTTTATTTTTGTAGAGAAAAAGTTATCTACTATTGTTCAGTCAAAGTATTATATGTGTATCATTTGATATGTTGTTGAATATTATTTTTCATTCATATATCCCAAATTTCTCCTTCTCTCTAGATAGGTATACTTATGTTTAATTTTCATAAGACATATATATCATTTGAATATTTTTATTTATAAAATTGACTAAATATCTTGTCTCTTTATAAAATATGTATTCAAAAAAAATAAAAACGTATCTCCTTATATCTGAAAATATCATTGATTCAAAGCAACTAATAAGGGTGAAATTTTTAATTAGTAAATGTTTCCATTCAAATTTCCTTTGGTGGAATAAGTATTTAAAAAAAATTACTTCTGAGCATCTCGTTTTGTTATTTGAATCAAA
The DNA here is from genome assembly GCA_029582245.1 of Solanum etuberosum. Taxonomy (NCBI): domain Eukaryota; kingdom Viridiplantae; phylum Streptophyta; class Magnoliopsida; order Solanales; family Solanaceae; genus Solanum; species Solanum etuberosum. The sequence goes on from JAJONR010002738.1 coordinate 17,064, forward strand.
TGGTTTAATATATTTTAAGGCGATAAAATTGAGGTGTCACATGTAACTAAATTAATCTTTGTTTAAGATATTTTTTATTGTTGTAAAATTTAATTCAGAGTATAAAGTTGTTGTTAATAAAGTGGCAGTAAAACTCCCCCTCTAGTAATAATACTTTTACGACTTAGTCTCATCGTGATAACATACTCAAATCAATTTGCATATATGGTTTGTGTGTACGGGATTCCAAATGAATCTCGAGAGTCCATTTGATGATTTTTGAGGTGGTTGTATTTCTGGTGACTAAAGGCCCCGCATTCGCAAAGAGATCTTCACGATCGTGATAGTCACGTTAGCGAAGACCTTCTCACAATCGTGAAGGGTTCCCCTGTCCAGACCCTCACATTCATGAAGGACTATTCGCTTTTGCGACCTTCACGAAAGAAAAATACAGTTCACAATCGCGAAGGCTGAGATTTTTCTACGGTTTGCTTTTGCGAATCAGTGGTCTCTTTTGCGACATCTGAGAAGGGTTTTTTAGGAGAAATTTTGAGGTTTAACTCCCAGTTTCCATTTTTTGAACTTTGTATGACCCTTGGAGGCGATTCCAAGGATATTTCTTGAGCTAATTCATTTGGTTAAGCTTTTATGACCCAAAATTGTCAATTCCCTTTGATGATTTATGGATTTTAACATCAAAACTTGATATTTTGATTGGCAAATGGCAAGGTTATTTTAGAACATGAGGTCAAAATTTAAATAGTAATTGTGAACTAATTTTAACTCTTTTTTTCTAATTGTTTCTCACCAATGAGTTCCAAATGGATAGGGTAAAATCCATAAATCACATGGTAATTGGGTCTTTTTCTAATTATTTTATCTTGATACTATTTCATTTTACCCATACCTAGAACCCCTATATAAGTGTTTTAACCCCAAATTTTAACCCATTCAAGTCATTCTCTAAAACTACTAAAAAGAAGAGCAAGTCATTCTCTCCCAAATATTTCTCTCTGTAAAAAGCTTGAAGAAGAAGGGTTCAACCTAGGGTTACAAGTCAAGTCTCAAATTCCTCCATTCAATTTAAGCAATTGGCATTGAGGTATTATAGTTTTCATCCATGGAAGCCTTTCCTCCATGTAGTTCCCAACTTCTCCAATTTTCAAAGTTAGAAATCCCCAATTGAGTTAGAATTTTTCTTCTATGTTATGGGTTCTCTTAATTATTGATTTAATTGATTGATTTATGATATTTTATGCATGAATTGAGTTAATCTCATGTTTTTATGATGATCTCCCATGAACCGATGTAATCCCATGTTTTTCCAAGTTATGAGCATATGATGTGGGTTTTGAATTATGAAAGAAGAGTTTATGAAATTAAGCATGTTTTCATGAAGTTGATGTAAATGTTATAAAGATACATTTAGAGTGAAGTATTAATGTTGTTATTTGTTGTGTTGTGAAAGGAATTCTCATATACATATGCAAGCATGATTTGTGATTGGACATTCTCACATGAAGGATTCTTAGGGTTGAATGGTTTTCTCAACTAAACATTGAATCAAAGACTTAGGGAGATATTCTAATGAAACTTATCTTGGATTGGTCATTGAATTATACCTTTCATGGATGATACATGACTTATCTAGGATTGGCAATATGTAATGCCCTTCCATGGATAATAAGAAAAAGTAAAGAAAATGACTACTCCGAGGGATTTATGCTTAGCACCGAGAGAATATTGAGATGGAAGCTCTCACGAGTTGAGGTCGGGTTTCTAGTAGCAATCTCCTTATCCCTTACCTATGTAACCCCATAGAATGATTGTCTAGATAGACATTAACTAATGGATCCATTTTAGCTCAGAACCATGGTTCTACATTGGCAAGTAGGACAACCCTTTTCGGTGTGGGAGACACTGGAGGTCCATGTTATAGCTCGCATGGTCTCTATATCGGTTAAGGCTACTTGCTACAATAATGAACTAAGGTTCCTTTTATAAGTATCTCATGAACAGTCTAAAGATGTTAGCTTGCATTGACCATGTTTTATGACTTATGTCTTCTAACCCTTTTTATATCATGTTTTAGCTTGGTCATTACATGTCATAGAAATGTCCCTTTTTAGCATGTTTTATATGTTTTTATGAATGGCTATCATACTTGGTACATGTTTGTACTAACAAATACTCTTGCCTACATTTTTCCCCAAATGTAGGGTCCGACGATCCAGTTCCCAGTTTCGTGGCTAAAATTTGTTGAGTAGATTTCGAGCTGGTGAGTCCTCATGCTTCAAGGATGGATTTTCATTGTTTTAATTTTTCTTTCTTTAATGTCAGTTTTGGAACATGATGTATGTGCTACGCCCAGATTCATTCTTATTTACTAGATGGCTTTGAGACAATGTTTAGACTTTTGCTTTACTTTTATAGAAACTTTTAGACTTGAAATGTTTCTCTCTATCTCTTTGATATTCTATTTCTTGTATGATTAATGCTATGTGGATTGTATGGGGCCTCTCGGGGTCCTATACGCCATGTTACGCGTAAGGGCTACCTTGGGTCGTTACGAACTTGGTAATCAGAGCACAATGTTTAGAAAGGTCCTCAGAAGTCTCATAACCCACATCGAGTAGAGTCTTGTTCATAAGTGTGAAGCACGCCACATTTATGAATAAGATGCTATAAGATATTTAGGAAACTCCACTTCTTTCATTACTCTAAAGTCATGCGATAGAGTTAAACTCTATAAAGTCTCTCTCCTAATATTTATCAGATGCTCTACAGGATATGGCTACTCAAAGAGATTGTGCTAGAAGTAATGTGAGGGAGAATGTGGAACAAGAAGCTCCTCCTTAAGCTTTGATTGACCTTTTGGCCGAGCAAGTGACTAATACGGAGTTTAGGGTTGCTTTTCAAGTGTTGGCCCAAGCCATGATAGCTTAAGCCAATAGGGAGGCTGTGGTTCACGTGTACCCATATATGGGTACGGCGATATCTAGAGTGAGGGACTTCACTAGAATGAATCCCCCGGAGTTTCATGGTTCTAACGTTGAGGAAAAACCTCAAGAGTTCATCGATGACATTTAAAAGGTGTTGATGATTATGTGAGTGACGCTGGTGGAAAAGGTGGAATTGGCCACTTATCAACTTAAGAGTTTTGCTCAAATATGGTTTATCTAATGAAAAACATGGAGATCGGAAGATGTGGGTCCTCTCGATTGGGAAAATTTCAAAGTTGTTTTTCTTGATAGGTTCTTTCCCCTTGAGATGTGGGAGGCAAAGGTGCTTCAATTGATCAACATTCGTCAAGGAAGCATGAGTGTGAAAGAGTATGCTTTGAAGTTCACACAACTATCTAAGTATGCCCCTTCTTTGATTGCAAATTCTAGGGAAGGGATGAGTAAGTTTATTTCGGGTGTGCCCCTGATGTGGTTACCGATATGTTGAATGTATTTCAACTTAATTTTTATGTTTTACTTGACCCCGGTGCTACCTTGTCTTTTGTAACTCCATATGTGGCTATGAGGTTTGATATTCTTCCGGATGTGTTGTTAGATCCCTTTTATGTCTCTACTCATGTTAGTGATTCTATTGTGGCTAAGAGGGTCTATAGAAAGTGCCCCATCTCCTTGTCCTATTGAGTCACTCATGTTGACCTTGTAGAGCTTGATATGCTAGATTTTAATGTTATCCGTGGTATGGATTGGCTGCACTCATGTTATGCTTGTATTAATTGTAGAACTCGTGTAGTCAAGTTTTAGTTTCAAATGAGCCTATACTAGAATGGAAATTGGGAAATTCTATGCCTAAGGGTCAGTTTATCTCCTGTCTTAAAGCTAGAAATATGATTTCTAAGATTTGCATTCCATCTAGTTAGGGTGAGGGATGTAGATTCCAAAATTCCTACTCTGGAGTCGGTCCCCATTGTTAAGGAGTTTCAAAAAGTGTTTCTAGATGATTTACTCGGTATTCCTCTCAAAAGGGAAATAGACTTTGGCATTGACCTTCTCCCTGACACGCAACCTATCTCTATTCCTCCTTAACGAATGGCTCCGGCAGAACTTAAGGAGTTGAAAGAGCAATTGAAAGATTTGTTGGATAAGGGTTTCATCCCACTGAGCATCTCTCCATGGGGTGCTCCAGTTTCGTCTGTTTGAAAGATGAATGGTTCTCTCCGTATGTGTATAGACTATCGGTAGTTGAACAAGGTTACTGTTAAGAATAAATATCCTCTCCCAAGGATAGATAATTTTTTCGGCCAACTTCAAGGAGCGAGCTAATTCTCTAAGATTGACCTTCGGTTGGGTTATCACCAATTGAGGGTGAAAGAAGATGACATTTAGAAGACAGCTTTTAGAACCCGACATGGTAATTTTGAGGGTTTGGTGATGTCTTTTGGTTTGACTAATGCTTCGGCGGCTTTTATGGATTCGATGAATAGGGTGTTTAGACAATACCTTTAAATATTTTTCATTGTGTTCATTGATGATATATTGATCTATTCGAGGAGTGAGGATGATCACATCAATCATTTGAGGATTGTGTTGCAAATTCTCAAGGACCAACAACTCTTTACAAAGTTTAGCAAATGTGAGTTTTGGCTAAGGTCCGTGGCTTTTCTTGGTCATATTGTTTCAAGTAAAGGTATTGATGTAGATCCTAATAAGATGGATGCGGTTAAGAGTTAGCCTAGACCGCTATGCCCTTCGGATATTAGAAGTCTCTTGGATTTGGCTAGCTATTATAGAAGGTTTGTTGAGTGGTTTGCTTCTATTGCTTCTCCATTGACCGCATTAACCCAAAAAAAAGGCTAAGTTCATATGATCCGAATCATGTGAAAAGAGATTTCAAGAATTGAAGGATAGACTTACTTCCGCTTCAGTGTTGACTTTACCGGAAGGGACTGATGGTTTTGTGTGATGCCTCAAGAATCGGGCTAGGATGTGTACTTATGCAAAATGGGAAATTTATTGCCTATTCTTCAAGACAACTTAAGATTCATGTGAAGAATTATCCTACCCATGACCTTAAACTAGCGGCGGTTGTTTTTGCTTTAAAGATTTGGAGGCACTATTTGTATGGTGTTCATGTAGATGATTTTACCAACCACAAGAGTTTGCGATATGGGTTTAATCAGAAGGATCTGAATCTTCACCAAAGGAGGTGGCTAGAGTTATTGAAGGATTATGATATGAGTGTTCTCTATCACCCGGTAAAGGTGAACGTGGTGGAAGATGATCTTAGTTGGTTATCAATGGGTAGTGTTTCTCATATTGAGGATGATAGAAAGGAGTTGGTTTGAGATGTTCATAAATTAGCCAAGTTGGGTGTTCAGTTAGTGGAATCTACCAAAGGTGGTATTATGGTTCACAATGGCTCAAATTGTCCTTTGTGGCGTATGTGAAAGCCAAGCAAGGTCTTGATCCGACTTTAATGGAATTGAAGGGAGAAGTGCTTAAAAAGTCTATTGAGGGTTTCTCTTAAGGGGGAGATGGTGTGCTTGATATCAAGGTCGTTTGTGTGTTCCTAATGTAGAGGACTTGAGGGAGCAGATCTTGTCAAAAGCCCATAATTCTCGATATTCCATTCACCCGGGATCCACCAAGATGTACGGTGATTTGTGGGAGATCTATTGGTGGAATAGAATGAAGAATAATATAGCGAAATTTATGGCTAAGTGTCCTAATTGTCAGCAAGTGAAAGTTGAGCATCAAAAACCGGAAGGTTTATCTCAAGACATTAGCATTCCTACCTGGAAGTGGAATATTTGAACATGTACTTTGCTGTTGGTTTGCCTTGCACCCGGCGACAACATCACTCAATTTGGGTTATAGTAGATCAAATGAAGAAATCAGCTCATTTTAATCCCGTCAAGATTTCTTATTCAGCGGAAGAGTATGCTAGGTTGTACTTGAGGGAAATGGTAAAGTTGCATGGACTGTGTTTGTCCATTATCTCTGATCGTTGTACTCAATTCACTTCTTAGTTTCTGAAATCCTTCCAAAAGGGTCTTGGTACTTGCGTTAAGCTTAGTACCGCCTTTCACCCCCAAACCGATGGGCAAATGGAGCGTACTTTCCAAATGTTGGAAGATACGTTGAGAGCGTGTGTAATTGATTTCAAGGGTAACTGGGATGATCACTTGCCTTTGATTGAGTTTGCATATAACAATAGTTATCACTCAAGTATTAGTATGGCTCCATTTGATACATTGTATGGTAGGAGGTGTAGATCTACTATAGGTTGCTTTGAGGTGGGTGAAGAGACCCTAATAGGTCCCGAGTTGGTACATGAGGCTATGGAAAAAAATTGACTTATTAAAGAAAGGTTGAAAACGGCTTAAAGTCGGCAAAAGTCCTATGCTGATGTCAGAAGAAGAGATCTTGAGTTTGATGTGAACGATTGGGTTAACTTGAAAATTTCACCTATGAAAGGTGTAATGAGGTTTCGTAAGAAAGGGAAGCTTAGTCCACGATATGTAGGCCCATATCAGATTTTTGAGGCGTATTAGTAAGGTTGCTTATGAACTTGAATTGCCTAATGAATTGGCATCGCTGCATCCAGTTTTCCATGTCTCCTTGTTGAAGAAATGTGTTGGTGATCCGACATCTATAGTCCCCGTAGAAGGTTTGGGAGTTAAGAAGAATCTTTCTTATGTCCCGTTATCCTCATCTCTTTTCTTCTACCCCTACTCTAGCTTGAGGTATTGGGTTCCTCATGGTTTAATCTTTTGTGTCATGTGTCTTAGATATTCCCATGGTTTCCTCATTCATGCTTGATCATGAAAAAGCGTAAGTTTTGAGAAAATTAGTCCACGGATTTATTTCTACATATTTATGTGCATTTGAGTATGAGTTTCATATAGACTTCATGATATGATATTTTGAACATGCTTTAGCTTTGAGTTGATGTTTCCTCCTCGGATATGTTTATTTATGTGATTTCATGCATGTTGGGCTGCTAGATTTGAGTTCTTATGCTTCATGTGATGTCTAGAATCCCATTGGAGGCCGAATGTTCCCAAGGGGGAGATAATGTAACGCCTCAGATTCAAGAGGGCTAAGAAATGGGTCAAGTGGGAGGTCACCAGCCCAAAACTGAGCCATGGCACCCTTCATGAAGCCCTTGACGGGCCGTGAAGGGGTACCACGGCTCGTAGAGCCTTCCAGAGCCAGGCCATGAGGGGCTCCCCTCCCACGAGTCCATAGAAGGTTCGTGGTGTGCCTCATGCCTCGTGGTGGTGCCCGTGAGGGGAGGCAGAACCCACCCTAAGGCCAGCCCCTTCTTACGGACCTACAGATGGGTCGTGAAGAGGCAAACAACCCGTGAAGCTAGTCGTGAGGTGGGTACATGCATATAGGGGTGTTCCGAAGGCACTGGTCCAAGGGCTACGACTGCCCAGACAGCTCGTGAACCATGAGACGGCTCATAAAGCCCTCCATCTAGGGTTCGCGTCAGCTGTAAGTCAGGGATAGTTGGGTCTTTTCCTAATTATTTTATCTTGATACTATGTCGTTTTACCCATACCTATAGCCCTTATATATAACTTTTTAACACCAAATTTAACCCATTGAAGTCATTCTCTAAAACTACCAAAAAGAAGAGCAAGTCTTTCTCTCCCAAATATTTCTCTCTCCAGAAAGCTTGAAGAAGAAGCTTCAACCTAGGGTTCCAAGTCAAGTCTCCAATTCCTCTATTGAAGTTAAGCAATTGAAATTGAGGTATGATAGTTTTCATCCATGGAAGTCTTTCCTCCATGGAGTACCCAACTTCTCCAATTTTCAAAGTTAGAAATCCCCAATTGAGTTATGATTTTTCTTCTATGTTATGAGATCTCTTAATTATTGATTTAATTGATTGATTTATGATCATTTATGCATGAATTGAGTTAATCTCATGTTTTTATGATGATCCCCATAAACCATGTAATTCTCATGTTTTTCCAAGTTATGAGCATATGATGTGGGTTTTGAATTATGAAGGAAGAGTTTATGAAATTAAGCATGTTTTCATGAAGTTGATGTAAATAATTTTAAAATACATTGAGATTGAAGTATCAATGGTTTTATTTGTTGTGTTTTGAAAGGATTTCTCATATACACATGCAAGCATGATTTGTGGAAGGACATTCTCACATGAAGGATTCTTAGGGTTTAAAGATTTTCTTAACTAAACACTGAATCAAAGACTTAGGGAGCCATTCTAATGAAACCTAGCTTAGATTGGTCATTGAATGATACCTTTCCATGGATGATACATGACTTAGCTTTGATTGGTAATATGACATGCCCTTCCATGGATAATAAGAACAAGTTAAGAAAATGACTACTCCATGGGATTTATGCTTAGCACCGAGATGATATTGAGATGGAAGATCTCCCGAATTGAGGCCGGGTGTCTAGTAGTAATCTTCTTATCCCTTACCTAGGTGCCCCCATAGGATGATTTTATTGATAGACATTAGCTAGTGGATCCACTTTAGATCAGAACCATAGTCCTACCTCGGCAAGTAGGACTACCCTTTTCGGTGTGGGAGACACCGGGGGTCCATGTTATAGCTCGCATGGTCTCTATGTCGGTTAAGGCTACTTCCCACAATAATGAACTAAAGTTACTTTTATAAGTATCTCATGAACGTTTTAAAGATGTTAGCTTGCATTGACCATGTTTTATGACTTATGTCTTCTAACCCTTTTTATATCATGTTTTAGCTTGGTCATGGAATGTCTCTTTTTAGCATTTTTTATATGTTTTTATGCATGGCTATCATACTTGGTACATGTTTTTACTAACGCATACTCTTGTCTACATTTTCCCCAAAATGTAGGGTCCGACAGTCAGGGTTCCCCAGTTTCATGTCTAGAGTTTGTTGAGGAAATTTCGAGCTTTGGTTAGTCCTCATGATTCGAGACAAATTTTCATTATTTTCAGTTTTCTTTCTTTACTGTCAGTTTTGGAACATTATGTACGGGCTATGCCCAGATTCATTCTTACTAGATGTCTTTGAGACAATGTTTAGACTTCCACTTTACTTTGATAGAAACTTTTCGACTTGAAAGGTTTCTCTCGTTCTCTTTGATATTGTATTTCTTGTATAATGAATGCTAAGTGGCTTGTATGGGGCCTGTCGGGATCCTATACGTTATGTTACGCCTAGGGGCTACCTTTGTTCGTGACAGGTACTCACTCCTTGCTAATACATTTGTATAGGTTCTGAGACTAGACCTGTGTGGTCTTCTTCTTTTATATCTGAGGCTTTCAGAGGACATTGAGAGGTAGTTGCTTGCCAATTGTCATCCAAACAACCATGTTTAGGATTATATTTTAAAATAAATAGGTTTTCCGCCTCTATGTTATTCTTGTTTCAGTTGTCGTATTTCTTTCATTTTGTTAAGTTGAGTTGAGGATGACTTGTTTAGGTGAGAATAGATGAGTGTCATCAAGTCAATTTTTTGGGCCATGATTAATGGTATCAGAGCCAGGTTCATAGGTCTAATGTGTGGATAATTCAAGTCTAAGTAGAGTCTCGATGATCAGTACGGAGATGCCTATACTTATCCTCGATAGGCTATGAAGACAGTTAGGAAACTTCCTTTTATTCAGTCTTTCATAACGTGCGTGGTTACCTTCGCTAGTGCTAAGTTACCGCAGGTTATTTTGGCAGATGCTGAGGTACAAAGCTTATATTTCTAGTCGTAGAGGGGAGGTAGTCCCCAAGGCAATTGTTGAGACCCCAATTAGGGGTAGGGTTTAAGTAAGAGGCCTTGCTCGTGGATTAGCACCAGCTAGAGGTCGTACCCATGGAGTGACACCAGCTACAGGCCGAGCTAGAGAGGTCTCTTCTGAACCGCATGTTGAGGTTGTTGAGGACCACGTTCATCCTTAGTTTACTACTCTATTGTTTCAAGATACTTTGTTGAGGATGTTGGGTATGTTGGAGAACTTCTCTTCGGGTAGTTTGACAGGTACACCACAGGGTTCTCAGACGAAGGTAGGGATGCAAACCCCATGTAACAGCTCAAACTTTAAAAAGGTTAAAGTAAGCTAATAGGCAATTCCACAAGCCTAAAACAGGCGACGGACCATTCACGAAACCTAAATGGCTTGTTTAGGGTACCACTAGTCGTTTTGGGAATCCATGACTTAGAGTCACCTAGACGGCTCCCTAAACAACCAGTATAAAGTTGAACGACCAATTTAGGCCAAGTTACCTAGCCATCCAGGGCTACCAAGATCTTGGGGTCACCTGGATGGGACCCTAAACGGCCAGTGAATATCTGTACGACCGTTTAGGGGTCTGTTTAGGTCACCCGTCAGCTTTTAATGTTATGGTCATTTTATTAATCCCCTATGTGTTTGGCACCTAAGATATGTCGTTTTAACCCCTATTTCAAGACCTATATAACCGAATTAAGTCCTTAAACTACCCATTCTAAATCATTCACCTAATTGCTAAATTTTCCTCCAAGTTCATCCCCAAAATTCTGTCTCTAAAGATAAGGAAGAAGAAGAAGGGTTTCACTACAAGATACTTAATTCACCAGAGCTATTGGGCCTTGATTACTAAGGTATGTTTGTATTCACTTATAGGAGTCCTTTCCTCCATAGGGTTCCTTGAAGATCTTCAAATTTTACAAAGCAAGACTCTCAATTCAAAGTTCGGGTTTTATTAAATCTTCATGGGTTCTTTTCAATTACGATTCAATTGATTGTTTTCAATCTTTTAATGCATGAATTGAAGTAATTACATGATTTTAAGTTTAATTCATAAGAACCCATGCATGATCCATGATTTTTTACTATTAACATATGATGAAGCTCATGAACTATGAAAGATGAATTTATGAAGATATGCATGTTCTTATGAAGTTGATGTAAATAATTTGAGGATTCTTTGAGAGTAAAGTATAACTTTTGTTTTGAAAGTTTTTCTCACATACTACTAAGAACATTATTATGAATTTTTTTCTCACATAAGGATTCATAAGTTTAAAAGGTTTTCTTACCTAAGTTGAATCAAGTTAAAAAGATATTCTAAATGAATTTATCAAGGATTGGTTGCTTAATTGTGTCTTTCCATTGATGATGAAACTAATATGATTAATGACTACTCTGTGGGATTTTACTTAGCACTAAAATAATATTGAGATGGAGGCTCTCCCGTTTGTAGAGGTCGGGTCTCTAGTAACAATCTCCTTGTCCAATAACTATGTGCCATGCTCCATAGATTTTTTCTTAGATAGACACTAGCTAGTGGATCAACTTTAGCTCAAACTCATGGTTCTTACCTTGGAAAGTAAGGAAATCTCTTTTTTGTGTGGGATAGACACCAAATTCCATGTTATAGCTCATATGGTCTATGTCGGTTACATGGTAAACTCTCCACAATAATGAACTAAAGTTACTTTCAATGTATCTAACAAAAATTTTTACATGGTAGACTTTTGCTTTTGTCAAAACTCTTTTATGATATAAGATTGTCTCATTGAAATCTTTATTTTTATTATCTTGTATGATGTATGCTAAGTGTCTTGTGTAGGGCCTTTGGGGGTTCTATACGCCATGTTACGCCTAGAGTATACTTTGGATCATGAAACCCTAGGTCAACAGTAAGCTCCAGGTAATCATGATCAAGTGGGTTGGCCACTAGAGGTTCCTCCACCGGCTATTGGTGCAAAGATTGCTCCTAAGGTTATTATGACAACGACTGATGAAAAGAGTTATGAGAGGTTTCAGAAGATGAAACCATCCTAGTTTCAGGATTGTAAGAGCGAGGATGGTCATGAGTTCTTTATCTTGTGGAATGATATGCTTAAGGAGATAGTTATAGTGGATGCTCGTGGTGTTTGATTTGTTGCAGTTCAACTCTGTGGACCTGTTAGAGATTGGTGAAGGACTTATGTGAGGTCTAGAACAGTTGGATCTCCTCCGGCAAAGTGAGATACATTTTCTAGTGCTTTTCAGGTTTGTTTCATTCCTTGTAGTATGAGGGAGGACAGTTGACTGAGGTTTGAAGAGTTGAGACAAGGCACTTTGTCTGTGACTGAGAGCCTGTTTAGTATTGCTGTTAAAAACTGTTCATTTTCAGAATCACTTTTTTAGAATAGCTTTTCAAAAAAGTGTGGTTGGCTTATTCATTTGAAAAATATTTTTCATAAGCAAATTATGTATGACAAATATTTTTTTACAGTGCTTTTGAGAGTCAAATTACGAAAAAGCACAAGTATCAATGTACTTTTAATATTAAGATTATTTTATAAAGAAAAAATATTTTTACTACCTATTACAAAAATAATAATTATTTTTATTTTTATTAAATTAAAATGTACATATTCAAATTTTCAATCAATATTATACATTTTTTGGAGGGTTGAAATTTGTTAAAAAAAATTCTTTTTTCTAATCTTGTAAAAATATTGTTGTTATCTTTTTTTCTAATTGTGAAAAAAAATACATAATATAATAAATAAAATTAAAATTTATAAACATAAAATAAAATATAAAAACTTATTATATAAAAATAAAATATAATATCTTAAATGAAACTTAACCAAACATATGAGATATTATAATTAATTAATAAGAGATATATTGGTAAATATGTATATATGTATATATGGAAGGGCTATTTTAGTCTTGAAAAAAAATAATTTTCTACTGATGCTTCTCCTTTTCTTTAGAAGCTGAAATTTCTAGCTTCTTCCCAACAGCAGAAAAACTACTTCTCCTTCCATTTAAAAATAGTTTTACTAGTTTGCCAAACACCTATTTTTTTAAAAAGAATGTGTTTTTTCATCAAAATAAGTGATTCTTGACCCCCAAAGGCAATGCCAAATAGGCTCTGAGTATGAGGCTCATTTCTGTGAGCTTTCCAGGCATGCCATGACAATTGTTTCGCATGAGGCGGAGAGAGTCCATAGGTTTGTGAGTGAGTTGACTTTCTTCACTAGGTATTATGTGTTCAGAGCAACCAGAGAGGGGGCTTCCTTCTGATCCATTGTGAGTACAACCAAGAAGGTGGAGTTGATGGTTATACAAGATTTTGCGGGCTTCCTTCTAATCAATTTTCTGGTACCTCATCTAGAAGAAGATGTTCACATAGAGGTAGTAGCTCCTTTCAGTGTCGAGGGCTTGTCCATGCATCCATGCTAGTAGCTTAAAGTGGGTAGACATCTTGAGGTTCTTATGGTTTTGGACGAGGTGGCCATAGTAGCTCATCTGGTCCATTACAATTGGTATCTATACCGAGGGGGTCCAGATCATATTATTCGATAGTGTCCTTTGCAGACTCATTCAGGACCCATCATACTTATTCAGCTACTCCAACTAGAGATTCACCACCTCCGGCCAGGGGTCGAGGAAGAAGTTAGTTCGGTAGAGGCGGCAGGGCTTCTAGTAGGGGTGCTATAACTCAGCAGGGCGAAGGTCAGGGTACTACTCAGACTGGTAGTCGATAGGAACAACATTATTCTTTTCCAAGGAGTCCTGAGGTTGAGACTTTTGATGATATGATTATAAGTCTCATCTTAGTTTGCCATAGAGATGCGTCTATATTGTTTGATCCAATGTCTACTTTCTCGTATGAGCCTACCTATTTTGCTGATGGATTTGATATAATGTCTGATAGCATACATGTGCCTATTCATGTTTCTACAACGGTGGGTGAATCCTTAGTGGTAGATCGAGTGTATCGATCATGTCTTGTTTCTTTTGCTGGTTATGTTACATGGTTAGAGTTAATAATTTTGGGGATGGTAGACTTTGATATTATCTTGGGTATGGATTGTCTCTCCCCGCATCATGCTATACTTGATTGTTATTCTTAGACTATGACCATAGCTTTGACGGGTATCCCGAGACTTTAGTGGACGGGTGCTAGTGGTTCTTACCCTAGTAAAGTTATCTTTTCATTCAAGCTCAAAGATGGGTTGATAAAGGGTGTTTGTCGAATAGATTTTGTTTTCGTGGTTCAAGATACTAGTGTTGAGCCACATCCCATGGATTTTGTGCCCGTGCTTCGAGAGTTTTTGGATGTTTTTCCTACTGATCTTCTAGTTGTTCCTCTAGATAAGGACATTGATTTTGCTATTGACATGGAGTAGGGCACTGTCACGATGAAAAGTATACCTTAGGTGTAACATGGAGTGTAGGACCCCGAGAGGCCCTACACAAGACACTTAGCATGCATATACAAGATAATAGAAAATCAAGAGATTTTAAAAGACAATTCATAGTTTAATAAAATCGAAGAGAAAATCTACATAGTCTGAAAAATCATCTATTACATGAAGAGTGATCGGGATGTAACCCAGACATCACATACAACATTTGAAAGGTAAAGAAAAAAAGCAATAAAAGGTCCGGTCCTCGGAACATGAGGACCGACCACTAATCAATATGACCAAAGTCACTACTAGTCACAGAGATGCAGAATCGGAGTGTCAGACCCTACATTTGAGAAATAATGTAGGCAAGAGTAGGCGTTAGTACAAAAATTGTACCTAGTATGATAACAATGCATATAGTTATAAGAACATGCTAAAAAGGACCTTTTCATTACATGCAAAGACCAGGTTAATATCATAAAATAAGGGATTAGAAAACATCATCATAATCAAAGTAAATGCAAGTAAAACTCATCTTTGAATAGTTGTGAGATACTTCTTGAAGTAACCTTACTTCATCATTATTGTGGTAAGTAGCCTTAATCGACATAGAGACAATGTGAGTTATAACATGGAATCTCGTGGCTTCCCCACACCAAAAAGAGGTATCCTTACTTTCCAAGGGAAGAACCTTAACTCCTAGCATACGTGAATGCACTGTCTAATGTATATCTAAGACAATTATCCTATGGGGGGCACATAGGTATGGGATAAGGAGATTGCTACTCGAAACCTGATCTCTAGCTAGCTAGAGCTTCCATCTGAATATCCTCTCGGTGATAAGCATAAATACCATGGAATAGTCAAAATTCCTTATTTGACTTAATCTTTCATGGAAGGCACATCCAATAGCTAATCCAAGCTAGGTTTCTTTAGAATATCTCCTAAAACATGATTCAAAGTTAAGTTAAGAAAGCATTTCAACTCTAAGAAACCTTATGTGAGAAACCCCTTTCACATGCATGTATTGAGTAATATGTGAGAAATCCTTTCACAATAACAACAACATTTATGCTTTACTCTCAAAGCAATCTTAAATCATTTTCATCAATCACATAAGGAACATGCATTTCTTCATTAATTCATCTTTCATAGTTCAAAACCCACAGTATATCATCTTAGCTTAGAAATCATGGGGTATGCATGGGTTCATGGGGAATCATCTTAAAATCATAGAATTATCTCAATTAATGCATAATAGCTCATAAAACAATCAATTAACTCAACATTGAAAGGAACCCATGACATAGAGGAAAACCCTAACTTCAATTGGAGATTTCTAACTTTATAAATTGGAGAATTTAGGAACTTTATGGAGGAGAGAGCTCCATAGATGAAGACTATCATACCTTGATGCAAAAATCTTGAAATCAATGGTGAAATTGGAGACTTGACTTAATACTCTAGCCTTCTTCTTCAAACTTCAGAGAGAGAAATATTTGAAACGAAGAACTTGATCTTCTTTTAAATTTTTTGAGAGAATTACTTGAATTGGGTGATTTTGGGGGTAAAAATTTGTATATAGGGCTTTAGGTAAATGGTAAAATAACATAGTGTTGAGTTAAAACAATTGAGAAAAGACCCAAAAGCCCCTGACTTACAAGCTGACAGGCCAACTTCATAGCCTTCACGGCCCATCTAAGGCACCACATCCTGTCAAACAGGTTGTGAAGGGGCTCTTCCTGGCAGACCTCACCTTACCCCTTCAAGGACGACTTCATGGTATGTGATGGGCTTCAGGGGCCGTTTAGTCACCCTTGGTCCTTGACCAGTGACTAGGGGATAAAACCCCTTATGAGTGGGTACCTGACGAGCCCTAAGACGACCCCTCAACCTCACCACGGGCCTTCAAGGCCTCCGTGGAAGGGACACCTGCAATTCAGGTTCTCAGAACTTACAACGAGCCCATTAACGGACCGTGGTCCCCTTCACGGCCCGTCTGGGGCTCTATGGAGGGTTCCATGGTCCACTTTTGGACTTGTGAGTTGCCTGCTTGACCACTTTCTAGAATTTCTTCAATCTAAGGTGTTATAGGCACCAAGCCCGTCTCTATCTCTCCTTATCGCATGGCTCTAGCAGAGTTGAAAGAATTAAAGGATCAGTTGCAGGACTTGTTAAGTAAGGGGTTAATCACTCACCCTAGTGTGTCTCCATGAAGTGCTCATGTTCTATTTGTGAGGAAGAAGGTTGGAACCATGAGTACATGTATTGACTACCGATAGTTGAACAAAGTGACAATGAAGAACAACTATCCTCTTACTCATATTGAGCACTTATTTGTTAAGGGAGCATCATTTTTTTTCTAAGATTGATTTGAGGTACGACTATCATCAGCTAAAGATTCGGGCATTAGATATCCCTAAGACAGCCTTTAAGAGTCGATATGGGAACTGTGAGTTTCTTGTGATGTCTTCTGGTTTGGCTAATGCCCCTGGAGAGTTCATGGAGTTCATGACCGGGGTTTTTCAACCGTATTTGGATTCTTTTGTGATATTCTTCATTGATGACAGCTTGGTGTACTCCGGAACTGAGGAAGATCATGATTGACTCTTAAGGATTGTGCTCCAGAGATTGAGGAAAGAGAAGTTATATGCCAATTTCGCAAAGTGCAAGTTTTAACTTGATTCTGTCGCATTTCTAGGACACGCAGTGTCCAAGGAGGGTATTCTAGTGGATCCATCCAAGATTACGGTAGTTAGAGGTTGGACCAGGCCTACATAAGGCACCAAGATTCGGTGTTTTGTGGGACATGTAGACTATTACAAACGATTTGTTCAGAGCTTCTCCAGTATCACTATCACAACCCAACCCTACACCCTAGATGTGGCCGGTACTCGAGAACCATTGTTGGTCTCCAAGTGAACTCTCATCCTAGCTGACTACAAGAGGAAAACTAACTCAAGCATACACAAGCATCAAACTGAAAGAAGTGTTTAACAATATTATACGAAATTTCAAAACTCTTTGAATATTATACGAAATTTCAAAACTCAAACTATCCTCTTCAAAATAGTTAACTGCTCTAAAATATCTCTAAACTTATAAACTCGTTTAGAAATCAAAGTTTCTCTTTCTCAAAATAATACTCTCTTTCTTCATGTAAAACTAAAACATTTGGGAAATACTTAGTTCCCTTATACTCTTTCTCAAACTCCGATTTACTTCATGAAAAAGTCAGTTTAAAACACAAATATTGGCTTTAAAAGATTCTCAAAATTTATAACTCAAAATAGGGTTCATGCTTAAATATAGACATGGACAAGTCAATTCAAGGATCTCAATAACGATATAGGAAACTCAATACTGAAGAACTCATAACTCAATGATATTACTCATCTAAAAAATACTCAATTCATAGAATTCATGCTGAAATATAGACATGAACGAATCAACTAAAGAATTTCAATGCATAACATATAGAAATTCAATAATTAGGATCTCAAGAACTCAAAATCAACTCATCTCAAAAATACTAAAATATATGGATAGAACACTAGATTACTCTTTTACTGATTTGAAAGTAGAAGTAGGGCGTGAGGATGAACTAGTCTAACACTATGAATATCCTTACATACCTGGAAGCACAAGGTTCTTGAAGAATCTTGAAAAAGAACTTAATTAGAAGTCTTGAAACCCTAGCTTGAACGAGAACAATCAAGAAAACCTTTCTTAAGATTCTTGAATTAGTTTCTTGAATCTCTATGGCCAAGAATTAGGATTCTCATTAATGATTAATAATTGTATGAATAAATTTGAGTTGAAAGAATGAAATTCTTGGAGAAGGACTTATCTTGAAAAAGATTGAAAGAATCCTGAATGGAAGTGTTTTACTTTGATTTTTCCTTAGGGTTTTGCCTTAGGGTTTGAGAGAGAAGAGAATGGGGATTAAGAGATGAAAATCTGATTTGTTTGGGGCTTTTATAAGTCAAGAAATTCATTCAGGGTTTTCTTAGAGATAAAAAGTCAAAAACAACCCTTTTTAATATTTTTCCGTCGGCTAATTCGTCATTGCATTGTATCAGGTTATTAAAATAATCATAACTTTTTACTCAAAATTTGGATTGATGCAAAAAAATTGTGTAATTAGAAAGAATATTCAAATACCTTTTATTGGATAAGTTATGGGCGACCTATCTCTTTATATTCTAAGAGGTATGGTAGTTTGAAGTTGACCCAAGTAAAATCTCATATTGAAATTCAATCGGTAAAAAAACTTTCAACTCAACTTTGTTCTATGGGATTCTAGTGTCTTTAATTCATTTCCAAAATCATTCCATACTAAAGAATTGACCTTAACACCTAAGAAAAATTAAGAATCGCTCAGTACTACCTTATACTCAAATGGAGAATGGTTCGAGTCTTAACTTAGAAATTTTCGGGGTGTTACAATATCTCCCCCTTGGGATCATTCGTCCTTGAATGGAAAGGAAATGAATTAATTTTACTATCATTTTGATTTCTGAACTTTTCTACTAACATAGGTGGAAGTAATTTATACTTAGAGTTTTGAAACTAGAATAGAGCACACTTGGCACGAACACTCAATGAGATTTCAAAATCACAGGTCATGACACGATCCTTCTAAGCATCACAATAGGAACACCAACTATCTCTCATCTATCGTTACTCAAGTACTATCATCAACATCATTATCGAAACTAAAAGGATTACTAAGGGAGCTTAGAATGAAAGATCATAAACACGATTCATTCAAGAAATCTGATATAAGAATATACATGACATAATATTATTTTCCTAGCCATTGAGAGTTACTCATGAATTCGCGAGACTGAGCATACTATGTGACATAAGTTCTTATATGAATAGATTCATATCATGAGGCTAATATTCATAACATTATGGAGTAAGATTGAGATCAATGGGCTAAGTCTTTGCCATTCATTCTCGAAACTAAGCATAGATGTGAATATGTCTTAAGTCTATGAGCATCGGTCATAGACACAATTCTGATATTAGTAACATCACTAAGATATTGGAGTAACTGAACTTTGAGGAATACACAAGATTATGAATGGATTGATATATCTCTAAAACTCTTTCTAAACACATTGTTATATCATTATCTACACTTTATTTGGTTTCTCATCTTATCATATGCCCATTCGGTCTAAAGGTGATACTTTAAAGCTATGGATCTATTCAATCATCTCTAAACTAGTATATATTTGCTTTACTTAATCGGAAAATGCAAATCTTATGGCTACTGAACTCTCCATGAGCATGCACTAAGATTCTTTATAAGTCTTCTTCCTCAGATGCTTCTCGCAACTTCTTCCGACTTCTATAAAAAGTTTTTTATAACTGTTACCCACATTGACTTATAAAGTCGCTTAATAAAACTCTTAAGGGAAAAATTAATGCTTACATCAGCCTATTCCCTAATATATTGACTACTCAAACATACTATCTAGGAACACAAGAAAAATCATAAACTTAATTAGAACCTCATCCGACTACATACAATCTCTGGTACACTATTAATGCTCTTGCTACTCTAATAACTTAGCTGCACTTTATTGGTCTAATCTAAGGGTCATAATACCACACGTGTACCACTCACATTCATTGCAAACTAACACCGTAATTCCTCACCTAATCTATATCAAACCTACCAGATCAATTTTCAAAACTAATATCATCACCCTAATGTTGCCATCCTTTTTTATCATGACAATCATCTCAAATTCAAGCTTAGTGTCTAGTACTAAACACATACATCAATATAATTGCTCGTATACTATATTAACTTATAACCATACAATTTACCCATTCATGATACATCATTGACAAATTAATTTTAAAACCCTCTGAACAACATGGCTCTCCCTAAAAAAAATCATAAGCCTAGTCTAGATCTATCACCTTATGAATACTCTGCTTTATTATTCAACACCTGTACTTGGGCTTCACTAACACAATGTTACATTTACATAAACTAATTTCTAGTTAAAGTATACTCTAACTTATCCATACTAGTAACTCTTACTCTACCTTCTATCATCAAATCTACACAAACTCATCACTTCTTAGTCTACCCATAAGCAAAAACTCATCATAAATAGTTTACTGGGTGAATGACTGCAATAATATATTTTGTGTCCTCACTATCTTCCTTTCTTAGATTAGTATACCCCTGGATGCATTCTTCTAACTCTGGGCACTTTTACTACTACTGCTTATAACATCGTAACTCATACTAGCTATTTGGGTGAAAACACTACCCAAACTCTTAAACACACTTCCTCATAAGGGTCTTAACTGAAACAAGGTTTAGAGAAGAGAGTCTGGGAATACATCCCGCTTTTAGCTCGAATGCACTATTCATATGAATAGGAGTGCATTTTTTTTGAATCTCAACACTTAAGCTCACTCACTGGCTTCTCTCAAGCCCCTCTGTAGTCTCATGAATTTCTGAAGACTTTTGCTGAGAGTAACTCATCGATAAGGATTTGGGTTTTGCTTTTCAACTACCTTGAGTAGGAGGGGCAGTCGAATGGATCTGAGAAATGCACGAGTTTGAATAAGTTTCTTATGAAATAGCTCTATTGCATGATTTGGAGTACGAAAGAAGGGAAACTTTTCTTAAATATTTTTAGTCACTCATTTATAGAAATGGGGCCCTCACAACTATAAATAAGATCCTACTTACACAACTTTATAGACACCCTAGAACACTTGCACTTTGTGCTCTAACACAATGTTTTTCATGACCCAAGCCTACACCCTGGATGTGTTCGGCACTCGAGAACCATTGCTAATATCCAAGCAAACCCTCATCATCGGTGGCTACAAGCGGAAGACTAACTAAAGCATACATAAGCACCAAACTGAAAGAAATGCTTAACAATATTTTACTGATTCTCAAAACTGTTTGAATATACTGAGTAGGAAACATAAGTTTTAAATAAAACATCTGAAATTGAAACACTCTTCAAACTATCTATCTATGAAGCCTCTACTATACTTATATGAGTGTGGGGACAAGATGTACGATAACTCAAGAGAACTACTACTAACAACTCATACAACTGGAGCAAGGAGGTCTGGCTCAAAAGCAGATGAGCGGATGAAGTGATCTCAATAGACTCTTGTTGAGGATCCTTAGAACATGTATTTGTATCATTAAAAGATGAAGGTCAAATTACATCAGTACATTGAATGTACGAGTATGTAATATAGCTGAATAATAAATAACTGAATGAAAGGACTACAATATATATAGATATATACTCGACTGAATGTCAAGAAATAAAAGAATGAAATCATTAAAACTTTATAAAAAAATCTTAATCATCAATGAAACTCAATATTAAGTTATAAAATAAAAATACACTTTTAACTCTATTTCAGAGATTCTCTTACCGACAACAATCACTATGAGCTACGTGATGATACAAGACCTCGTCCACGCTGCTAGAACTTTTCTATACTGTGTCGGGGTATAGAACCTCTCAACTAAGTGGATCCACTAAGCAATAATGATTCATCAAAAAAGTATGATCCTTTACCCACATTGACATATATGGTTTATGAGAATTTTGAGTAGTCTGAACTCATCCCTATATTGGTGCTCAGTACTACTCCCAATAATATATATATACTCATCATCAAATGTATAAAACATACTCATTCTCTAGTTTGAGATAGTTGCTCAAACTATCCTCTTAAAAGAGGTAACTACTCGAAAAAAATCTTTGAACTCATAAATCTCATTTAGAAATTTAAGTTTCTCTTTTTTCAAAATAATACTCTCTTTGTTCATGAAAAAATGAAACATTTAGGAAATACTTAATTCCCTTATACTCTTTCTCAAACTCCTTGTTACTTTATCAAAAACTCATTAAAACACAAATGTTGGCTTTAAAAAATTCTTAAAATTTATAACTCAAATAGGGTTCAATCAATTCAATTTCACGATATAGGGGTACCCCCTAGATGTAACATGGCGTATAGAACCCCAAAGGACTCCATACAAGCCACTTAGCTCTCATAACATATGAAATAGAACAATAAGAGTAAAACAATAGTCCAAGTCTTAATCATTTTATAAAAGTAAAGTGGAAGTCTAAATTCTTGTCTCATCATAGCCATCTAATACAATAAAATGAAATTTGGGCCTAGCCCATAAATCATATTCAAAAGCGAAATACAAGAAATAAACTAAACAATAAGAGTCCGTCCTCGAAGCATGAGGACTCACCAAAGCTCGAGAATCAATCAAAGCGCCAACTAGCCACGAAACTAAGAACCCTGAATATCGGAAAAATGTTGGCAAGAGTATGCGTTAGTACAAAATAATGTACCCAGTATGATAGCCATGCATAAAACATGCAAAAAGGGACATTTCGTTTCATGACATGCAATTGACCAAGCTAAACATGATATAAAAGCTTTATAAAACATAAGTCATAGAAACATGGTTAATGCAAGCTAACTTCATCTTTAACACCTTTGAACTCATGTGAGATACTTCTTGAAGTAACCTTAGTTCATTATTACTTGTGGGGAAATTATCCTTAACCGACATGAGACCATGTGAGTTATAACATGATCCCCTGGTGTCTCCCACACCAAAAATGGTTATTCTACTTGCCTAAGGTGGAACCATGAACATCTAGCGTACGTGGATCCACTAGCTAATCAACCTATGGGGGTACATAGTTTATGGGATAAATGAGATTGCTACTAGAAACCCGACCTCTACAATGGGGGAGCTTCCATCTCATGAGATTACTTTAGAAACCCGACCTCTACTACGTGAGATCTTTCATCTCATTTTCAATATCCACTTGGTGCTAAGCATAAATCACCACGGAATAATCATTTATTACTTGACTTCATTACTCATGAAAAGTTGCCCTTTGACAACCAATCCAAGCTTGTTATTAATATAGCTCTTACTCTTTGATTCGTTTAGGTGAGAAAGCCTTTCAACCTAAGAATCCTTTCTATGTGAGAAAACCTTTCACATCATGCTATTTATGTTTATGAGAATGTCCGTTCAACAACACAACAACAACATTGGTATTTTACTCTCAAAGCACCCTTAAAACATTTGCATAGATTTCATAAACAATGCATCAGTCCATAATTTACCTTTTGAGGTCAAAATCGACTTTCAATCATCAACTCTTAGAAAAACATGAGTTAGATATGGATTTCATCATAAATACATGTAAAGCTTGCAATACGTGCTTAATTTATTAAAACACTTACTTTGTACTCAAGTCCCACATTATATGATTCACAACTTGAAAACATGGGGGATTACATGGGTTCAGGGGGGAATTCATCATAAAAGCATCATCTATCATCAATTCATGCATAATAGATAATAATCAATCATTTAAATAAAAAATGAAAGGAACCCATGCTAACTGAAGAAAACCCTACCTCAATTTGGAAATTCTAACATTTGAAATAGAGGAATTTGGGAACTCCATGGGTGAAACGAATCCATCGATGAAAAACTATCATACCTTGACTCCAAATGCTAACCTTCAATGGAGGAAATTTGAACCTTATCTTGAAACCCTAGATGAATCCTTCTTCTTCTTCAACTTTCTAGAGAGAATTATTTGAAAGCTCTTCTTTTGGAATTTGGAAGAATGAAGTAGATGGGGTGAATTTGGAGGTTAAAAAGCTTATATAGGGGTCCTAAACATAGAAAAAACGACATAGCTTAGGAAATAATTATTTAGGAAAAGACCCAACTACCCTTTAAAAATAACTGACAGCAACCACACCGACGGACCCAGTAAACGGACTGTGGTTTGACCTACGGTCCGTCTTGGTGAACCGTCGATGGTGGTCCGGGAATTGATTTTTGGGGTTCGAACCACGGACCTCCAACCAGGGATCGTGGTCTGACCAACGGTCCGTTGGTCAGGTCGTGGTTCTGGACCCTCAGAATTTACTTGGGCAGGCCAACCACGAACCACACCTACGGTTCGTGGTCCATTCCATGGGCCGTGGGTGGCCGGTGTCGTTTGGCAGCTGCAATATCTGGAAAGCTGCTATTTTGGCCTTTTTGAATATGGCGTGTTACAATATCTCCCTCTTGGGACCATTCGTCCTCAAATGAGATTTAAACTGGTTTTAAAAGCTTAGGAAAGGAACTAACAACCCAACCTATCAATGCAATGCATGTAACCAAAGAGGAACTATCGACTCCAAGCTAGGACGTTCTAAAAAAATCACAAGAGGGGTGAAACTAACTCTATCAGCCAATTATGCTTGCAATGCACATAAATAAGGAGGAAACATCAATGCCAAGCTAAACAAACTCAAATGCATCACAAGGAAGTAAAAACTACATCTAACAACCCAATATGCATGAATTTTCAAAATTACTCATGTTCAAGGAGGAACTACCTTCTCCAAGCTAAAAGTATGCTCAACACAATCTCATGGAGCTCATATGCAATTAATTCTCAAAATGCATAGCTAAAGCATGTTCATCAATTCGACTCATGAAGTCTACAGGCAACTCATACTCAATGCACAACAATATGAGGAAATCAAACATGTAAACTCATTTTCTTTCAAAACACAAGTTTTCATGAACATGCATATAATAAGGAAATCATGGAAACACATGAAAACACATGACTCCCAAAATAAAGGTCAAACCCAGAGGAACTCATTACCTCAAGCTAGAGTAGGATATTGGGACATCATATCGGTCTCGGCCTCCCAAGTAGCATCCTCAACTAACTGATTCCTCCACAAAACTTGCACAGAAGCAACTTCTTTATTTCTCAACTTCTTGACTTGCCGGTCTAAAATCTCAACCAGAACTTCCTCATAAGAAAGACTCGCATCAACTCCCAACCTATTTAAGGAAACTATGGATGTTGGATCCCCAACAATTTTCTTCAACATAGAGACATGGAAAACTAGATGCGCCAATGCCAACTCATTTGGCAAATCTAGCTCATAAGCAACCTTACCAACACACCTCAAAATCTGATATGGGCCTATATACCGGGCACTAAGCTTCCCTTTCTTACCAAACATCATTAAACCCTTCATGGGTGAGATTTTCAAGTAAACCCAATCACGAACATCAAATTCAAGATCCCTTCTTCTTACATTGGCATATGGCTTTTGCCGACTTTGAGCTTTTTTCAACCTTTCTCTAATAATTCGAACTTTCTCTATGGCCTCATGTACCAATTCGGGACCTATTAGGGAAACTTCACCTACCTCAAACCACCCGATGGGAGATCTACACCACCTACCATATGGTGCCTCAAATGTAGACATATGAATACTCGAGTGATAGCTATTATTATAGGCAAACTCAATCAATAGAAAATGGTCATCCCAATTACCCTTAAAATCAATCACACAAGCCCTCAACATGTATTCCAAAGTCTGAATAGTACGCTCCGCTTTCCCATCGGGTTGGGGATGAAAGGTCATGCTATGCTTAACCTTAGTGCCAAGACTCTTTTGGAATGACTTCCAAAACTGAGAAGTGAATTGGGTACCACGATCTGAAATAATGGACAAATGCACTCCATGCAACCTTACCATTTATCTCAAGTATAACTTGTCATAGTCCTCCGCCGAGTAAGAAACCTTGACAAAAAGGAATTGAGCAGATTTGGTCATTCGATCTACTATCACCGAAATAGAATCATGTTGTCGCCGGGTGCAAGGCAAACCAACTATAAAGTCCATATTCAAGTCTTCCCAGTTCAAAGAAGGAATGCTAATATCTTGGGACAAACCTCCCGGTATCTGATGCTCAACCTTAACTTGTTGGAAATTTGGACACTTAGCCACAAATCCCGCAATGTCCCTCTTCATCCCATTCCACCAATAAACTTCCCACAAATCACGGTACATCTTGGCAGCTCCCGGGTGAATGGTATACCGTGAACTATGGGCTTCTGTCAAGATCTGTCCCCTCAAGTCATCAACATTTGGAACACACAACCGACATTGGTATCTAAGTAAACCATCTCCTCCTTGGGAGAAAGCCCAACAGATTTCTTAAGCGCCGCTTCTTTTAATTCTACTAAAATTGGATCAAGACCTTTCTTGACTTTCACATCCGCCACAAAAGACGATTCGGAACCATTGTGAACCGTAACACCACCCTTGGCGGAGTCCACCAATTGAATACCTATTCGAGCCAATCTATGAATATCTCGAACCAAATCTTTCATTTCTTCTCCAATATGAGCAACACAACCCATAGACAACCGACTAGGAGCATCCGCTACCACATTAGCTTCACCGGGGTGATAAATAACACTCATGTCGTAATCTTTTAATAACTCAAGCCACCTTCTTTGGTGAAGATTCAAATCCTTTTGATTGAACACATATTGCAAACTCTTGTGGTCAGTAAACACATTTACATGCACACCATACAAATAATGCCTCCAAATCTTTAAGGCAAAAACAACTGCCACTAGTTCAAGGTCATGGGTAGGATAATTCTTTTCACGGACTTTAAGTTGCCTTGAGGCATAGGCAATCACTTTCCCATTTTGCATAAGCACACACCCTAAACCAATTTTTGAAAAATCACAATAAACCACAAAACCATCTGTCCCTTCCGGTAAGGTCAACACCGAAGCGGACGTAAGTCTATCTTTCAACTCTTGAAAAATATTTTCACATAATTTGGACCATAAGAACTTAGCCTTCTTTTGAGTCGAAGCCACCAAATGAGAGGCAATAGAAGAAAACCCCTCAACAAACCTCCTATAATAACTGGCTAAACCCAAGAAAATTCTAATATCGGAAGGAGTTAGAGGTCTAGGTCAACTCTTGACCACATCCGTCTTCTTAGGATCTACCTCAATACCCTTACTTGAGAAAATATGACCAAGGAAAGCTACGGATCTCAATCAAAATTCACATTTGCTAAACTTTGCAAAAAGTTATTGGTCCTTAAGAATTTGCAATGCGATCCTCAAATGACCGATATGCTCATTCTCACTTCTTGAGTAGATCAAAATATCATCAATAAACAGAATCACAAACATGTCAAGGTATTGCCTAAACACTCTATTCATCAAGTCCATAAACACCGCCGGAGCATTAGTCAAACCAAACTACATTACTAGGAACTCATAATGACCATACCGAGTTCAAAAAGTTGTGTTTGGAATGTCATTTTCTCTCACCCTCAATTGGTGATAACCCGATCGAAGATCAATCTTAGAGAAATAACTTGCCCATTGAAGTTGGTCAACAAATCATCTATCCTTGGAAGAGGATACTTATTCTTAATAATCACCTTGTTCAACTAACGATAGTCAATACATATACGAAGGGAACCATCCTTCTTTCTAACGAACAAAACCAGAGAACCCCATGGAGAGATATTCGGTCGGATGAAGCATTTATCCAACAGATCTTTCAACTGTTCTTTCAACTCCTTAAGTTCTGTCAGAGCCATACAGTAAGGAGGAATAGAGATAGGTTGTGTATCAGGAAGAAGGTCAATACCGAAGTCTATTTCCCGCTCAGGAGGAATCCCGGGTAAGTCATCTGGGAACACTTTCGGAAACTCATTTACAACAGGTACCGACTCAAGAGAAGGGGTTTCAGAATCTACATCCCTCACCCTAAATAGATGGTAAATGCAACCCTTCAAAGTCATCTTTCTAGCTTTTAGACAAGAGACAAACTGACCCTTAGGCATAGAATTTTCCCCCTTCCACTCTAGGACAGACTCATTTGGAAACTGAAACTTGACTACACGAGTTCTAAAATCAATAGAATCATAACAAGAGTTCAGCCAATCCATACCCAAGATAACCTCAAAATCTAACATATCAAACTTTACCAAGTCAACAAGAGTAACTCTATGGGACAAGGAAATGGGACACTTTCTATAGATCCTCTTAGCCACAATAGAATCACCAACAAGAGTAGAGACATAAAAAGGTTCTAATAACACATAAGGGAGCACATCAAATCTCATTGCTACATATGGCGTCACAAAAGACAAAGTAGCACCGGGATCAAGTAAAGCATATAAATCCAGTTGGAAAACTTTTAACAGACCGGTAACCACATCCGAAGAACTCTATTGTTCACCTCTAGTCTGATGAGAATAAAAGTGGTTTTGCTTAGGAGCATTGGAACCTGAACCACTACGAGTAACTTGCTTGCCCTCTCTCTCTTTAGCCGTAAGTACGGGGTAATCCCTCGTTTTGTGATGACTTTTTCCACAACCATAAGAACCATCCGTGCCGGCTAGGCACATACCATCGTGCTTCCTTCCACACTTAGTACAAGTAGACCTAGACAATAAAGATCCACCACCATTACCTCCTTGAGTCTTAGGGTTAGACACCCTATCTTGGTTGAACTTTGGAGGAGCATTAGAAGAATCTCGGCCGGATTTTTTTTTTCAGAATCTAGGACGACCTTGTCCATCGGACATTCCATTAGTGAAATTACCATCACCGGTCTTAGCCCTTTTAACCTCTCTAAACTTTTCCTTAAGTTTTTCCTCCTCAATTTACTGTGCATGGACCATGAGATGAGAGATTTCCATGTCATGAATGAATATGGCAGTTCGGCACTCTTTAACTACCATTTCGGACACCCCCGAAATGAACTTACTCATTCTAGCCCTTGAATCCGCAACCATTGTTAGAGAATATTTCGACAATTGAGTGAACTTTAGAGCATACTCCCTCACACTCATACTCCCTTGCTGGAGGTTAATGAACTCAAGCATCTTAGCTTCCCTCATCTCTAGGGGAAATAACCTATCAAGAAAAATGGCTATGAACTTCTCCCAATCAAGAGGACCCACATCTTCTGGTCTCCCTTCTTTCTATTGATTATACCATATTTGAGCCACTCCCTTAAGTTAATAAGTGGCCAACTCCGCTTTTACTACCGGCATAACTCCCATGATCATCAAAACATTATAGACCTCATCGATAAACTCTTGAGGATCTTCCTCAACACTGGAACCATGAAACTTCAGAGGATTCATCCGTGTGAAGTCTCTCACTCTTGAAGCCACTGTACCCACATTTGGGTTTACGAGAACCGCAACCTCCCTATTTGCTTCGGCCGTCAGCGCTTGAGCCAACACTTTGAAAGCAGCCCTAAACTCTTCATTCGACACTTGTTCAGCCAAAGAATCGACCAAAACTTGAAGAGCTTGGGGAGGAGCTTCTTGTTCCTCGTTCTCCCTCACATTCCTTCTAGCATAAGATTTTCGGGTAGCCATATCATTAACAACATAGGATAAGGATTAGGAGAGAGACTTTATAGAGTTTACTCTATCGCACGACTTAAGAGTAATGAAAGAAGTGGAGTTTCCTACTCATCTTGTTGCCTCTTATTTGTAAATGTGGCGCGCTTCACACTCATGAACAAGACTCTACTAGACGTGGCTTATGAGAAAACCTTGGACCATTCTAAACCTTGTTCTCTGATTACCAAGTTTGTCACGACCCAGGGGTACCCCTTATATGTAACATGGCGTATAGAACCCCGAATAACTCCATAGAAACCACTTAGCTCTCATAACATAAGAAATATAACAATAAGAGTAAAACAATAGTCCAAGTCCAAATCATTTTATAAAAGTAAAGCGAAAGTCTATACTCTTGTCTCATCATAGCCATCTAATACAATAGAATGAAATTTGGGCCTAGCCTATACATCATGTTCCAAAGTGAAATACTAGAAAGAAACTAAACAATACGAGTCTGTCCTCGAAGCATGAGGACTCACCAAAGCTCGGGAATCAATCAAATCACCAACTAGCACGAAACTGAGCACCATGAATATCAGACCCTACATTTGGGGAAAATTTAGGCAAGAGTATGCTTTAGTACAAAATAATTTACCAAGTATGATAGAAATGCATAAAAGATTTAAAACATACAAAAAGGAACATTTCGTTTCATGACATGCAATTGACCAAGCTAAACATGATATAAAAGCTTTATAAAACATAAGTCATAAAAACATGGTTAATGCAAGCTAACTTCATATTTAACACCTTTGAACTCATGTGAGATACTTCTTGAAGTAACTTAGTTCATTATTACTTGTGGGGAAATTAGCCTTAACCGACATGAGACCATGTGAGCTATAACATGATCCCCCGGTGTCTCCCACACCGAAAATGATTGTTCTACTTTTCTAAGGTAGAACCATGAATATCTAGCTTAAGTGTATCCACTAGCTAATCAAACTATTGGGGCACATATTTTATGGGATAAGGAGATTGCTACTAGAAACTCAGCCTCTACTACGGGGGATCTTTCATCTCATGAGATTACTTTGGAAACCCGACCTCTACTACGTGAAAGCTTCCATATCATTTTCAATATCCACTCGGTGCTAAGCATAAATCTCCATGGAATAGTCATTTCTTACTTTACTTCATTACTCATGAAAAGGTGCCCTTGGACAACCAATCCAAGCTACTTTATTAGGATAGCTCTTACTCTTTGATTCGTTTAGGTGAGAAAGCCTTTCAACCTAAGAATCCTTTCAATGTGAGAAAATATTTCACATCATGCTAGTTATGTTTATGAAAATTTCCTTTCAACAACACAACAACAACATTTATTGCCTCAGTCGGCAACATATAAAGATCGACTACCGGGGACATATCCGCTGGTGCAACTCTCCTCCGGTCAACCTCATCCCTCATATACTCGGCCTCGATCCATCAGATGTCAGTAGAGGAAGTGGGAGTCACTTCAACATCCATCTTCTCAATCATCGGAATAAGAGCCCGCCTACGCAACTCAGTAATCAGCACGGGAAAGGGAAGAGAGGTCTGACTCTGCTTGGCCCTCGTGTCCATCTCTTGCTCGACGATCAGACCAAGATTAAGCTCATCCCTGTCCATGATACAACCCAAACACGCAGCTCTCGGATGCCAAAGTATTGATTCATTCTGCGACGGCATCAGTGTGCTACTGATGAACCGGAACCAATACATGGCAGCCATGTTCAGGTCCTTCTTCTCTATAGGAACACCATCCTCAATCCACCGTGGCGTGGTGTCAGAAATTAGTGGTGCTAACCAACCCTTCAAATCATAGAGGGTCTTCTTCTGGATTTTGTCAATATAGTAGTGCATGAAGTTCCTCGTACACCCAAGAAACTCATTGATCTCGGTGCTGCTATACTTCACCTTCCGGACCTGCACTACCACATAGTCAACCGTCTTTAAAGTGATGGCATTTTTCTCACCCATTGGCACCATCTCCCCGTATGCCGACTAGAACTCCCGGACCCAAGTAGGAGTGTATGAGCCACGAGGCTTAGTGAATATGTCAAACTTGTGGAACTTTATGGTGATCCACACCTCTGGGTACCGGTCTACAACATCGTCAGTAGACAACCGCTTCTCTTCTAAAATCATCCTCAAACCCTCGGCCTTTCATCTGTTGAGTGATCGGGGAGGAGGAAGCTGAGCTGGTGGGGGAGCCTGCACTACTACTTGAGCTAGAGGTGGAGGAGGCGTATGAGGCATGGGGATCCGAGCTGGATCATTCTTTGCCTTGGAGCGTAGCTCCTCTCTCCTATCCTGTAAGAGTTGGTCATCTTCCGGCTTAGATGAAGTGGCCGGAGAGCTATCACCCAAGTGGTCCTCACTTTAGAGGTGGTGAGGTGAGTGGCATAGATGCCCTCGTTGTCAGAGCTCCCCTCCGCTTGTGTAGGTTGTTCAGGACCTTTCTCTTTACCTTTCCCCCTTGTTGGAGGAAATTTAGCCGGTGCTTTACGGGATGGAGCAGCTTCGTCATTGATCACAATACCTCTTGCCCTCTTCCGGGGCGGTTGATTCCTTCCGGCAACCTTTGGTCTTGCCATTCCTCCAAACAACACAACATACGTTAGATGCAATAAAAAAAATTAAAGTTATAAAACTATGTAGGAAGGCTCGACGAACCATTCGGTGAGTTGCCGAACTCATTCGGCGAGCTATGTCGGGATCGCCGAATGTTACAGAATAAAATCTGAATTTGAACAGGTCAGCGATATCCAGGGCCTTTCGTCGAATCGCCGACATCATTCGGCGAACTAGAAGTAGCTAGTCGAAAGTTATAGAATAATTTCAGAAAATTGGGGTGCAGAAGGGAGATCAGAAGGGACATTCGGTGAGTCGCCGAGTGAACTTGACAAGGTCAGGCGTATCACCGAATGTTACAGAACATAAATCACAAAAATGCAAGATAAAAAGGCGATCAAGGGATCTTTAAAGTGAACCACCGAACCACTCGGTGAGCTCGACCCAGCTCGGTGAATAGTCCAACCTGCCAGATTTTTACCCCGACCTTCAATTTCTCAACCGTAGCCCACGAAAAAAAATTAAATCATTATTCTATGCAATTGAGCTTAGACCCATACTACCCATGACCTCACAGTACTCAGACTTCCCTCGATTTGGTCAAAATTGGCCAATTGACGTCTTTTGCCCTTA
This sequence comes from Solanum etuberosum, assembly GCA_029582245.1. NCBI lineage: Eukaryota > Viridiplantae > Streptophyta > Magnoliopsida > Solanales > Solanaceae > Solanum > Solanum etuberosum. The sequence continues at coordinate 49,671 of JAJONR010002738.1, forward strand.
AGAATGACGTCAACCGCACTATCATTGGGTAAAATCCGACAATCGGCACAATTCGGGGTTACTCAGACTTCACCCACACTAGACCCAACACAAAATCAACACGACCCACAAAATTTATCATGCTAAAACACTAGATTTCATAATTTACGGGTAATTAAATTAAAATGAAACAAGATACGCGCATTCACTATCAATACACATTCAACAAATCGACAATACACAATAAAAACTACCAGGCAATGATCACGCATTTGAGTTTACCAAAATGTAATGATGGGGTTTGGGTAACCAACCTTAGAAGCAGAAGTTTGAAATGCTACGCTAGTAAAGTATCCTAAAATCCTCTCCGAGTAATTGATCCCACACGAAAAACAAGAAAAACAAGTACAAAAATATGAAAATATGCAGTTGTGAAAGTATAAAAGTCTAAAAGTATGAAATAAGGGAGAATTTTAAATTTAAAAACGGTTCAACCCCTTTGTGATCCTTCAGTTTGTGCGTTGATCGGCGAGGTTACTTACGTCGCCGACCCACTCAGCGATGCACCGAATGGTACTTTGGCCCGCCGAGTTTTAAAGAACCTCTAGCTATCTAGAAGGTTCAAACAGCGATCCAGATCACGTTCGCCGACCTGTTTGGTGAGTCGCCGACTGGTTATGGGCTCACCTAATTACTCATTTTTCCAAAATTTCAACTTTTCAACCTGCAAATTCAACATCCGTTATTCAAACAACAATGAGAAAAGATTAAACACTTGGGTTGCCTCCCAAGAAGCGCCTTATTTAACGTCGTGGCATGATGAGGATACTCATTCAAGATTCATTCTTGGGATTGGCCATGGTGTCACTTGGTAGTCCCCCTTTTGGCCTTGGATTCAAATGAGTCGAGATTTGACCCATTTGTGTTTTCAGTTGTTTAATTGATACAGAGAGACAAGTAACCATCTAATTTAGCATTGGGACGTCCTCCTTCATTTATTTAAGCACCTTGTCCGACCCTTCCACTTTATTGAGAATACGTGCAAGCATATCCTCAGTCGAGAAGTTTTCCAGGTCTGCCCTTTGCTCTTTAGGACTTTGACGCTCATGGGGAAGTACATATCTCTCTTTGTCACCATCCCGTTCCTACTAATTAGTCGCACGGTCACGTCAGTCCCTGTCACGGTCTCTCCAACCGTCATCACGCTCTTTATTCCAACCTTGATTCCCCCCCAGCCTTGGATAGTTCTAACGGAAACCTCCTCATTGATTTGTAAGAAAACTCACTTTCTCATTATATAGAGCCTCAAAGTGTGCATCATTGGGGTTCACCCCACAAACAACAACAATATTCACAGCCTTAGAACCACTACCCATGACGTGTTTTGACAAAATATCCAGTTGGATTATCATTTTAGCCATGTTCTCATCCCGCTCTTGGTCTTTTTCTATTTGTTCTTTGGTCATCCTGAAATTCAAAGGAGACACCTGATCCTCCCGAGTATACCACACTCAGTTTATCTTCGTCATCCCATCAAAGAGAGATGACGCTATCTCAAAAGGCTGCTGTATAATTCCTTCTCGGACAAGTTGATCAGCCACACCTTTGTTAACCGAGTCTAGACTCAGTTAGAAGTGCTGTAACAACACGTTGTTTGAAAGTCCATTAGTTGGATATTGAAGCAACAACTTCTGAAATCTCAGCCACATTTCATGGATTGGCTCACCATCTTAACGTTTAAAACCCTGAATATTATCTCTCAATGCCATCATCCTCGAAGGTGGGAAAAATCATACATAGAATGCCTTGGTCAACTCTTCCCAAGATGTAATTGAGTCCGCCGATTTATCAACTAACCAATTGGGTGCTTCTCCTATCAAAGAGAAAGGAAACAATCGGAGTTGGACTGACTCTTGTGAGATGTTTCTGTATGAGAATGGACCACATACGTCCACAAAGGTTCGAATATGATCATGGGGATCCTCATTAGCTAGCCCTCCGAATAGTCCTTTCATTTGCAAGAGTTTCAACATCATGTTACCCACGTGGAATACAACATTCCCCACAACTGGAGGCAACCGGATAGCACCTACACCACCAACTTGAATGTCATTGACATCGTTCATGTTACCGATGTGATCTTGTTGGCCAAGTTGGCTACCGTTACTTCCATTCACACTTATCTCTTCACCTGTTCACAAACAGCCAACAACGAACACAAAACAAAGTAAGTCGATCCAACTACAATACAAAAAGATCACAATCCAAACTTCAATAAGTGAATTCTAAACACCAATCCCCGGTAGCTGCCCCATGTTTGATAAACACTCAACTAAACTTTATCCAATACTAAGTGTAGGCGATCGCTATCTAGTATAAACCCAACAAAGAGTTGGGGTCGATCCCACGGGGAGTGATACAGTAGAGAATTCAAATACGAAGTGATAAACGTGTTCTAATCGATTGTAGGAATAGAAATTATCAAATCCGTTGAAGTAATTCAAAGGGGTTGACAACAAATATCAGATAGGGGGTAAGTTTTGTCAATTAACAACTACTAAAAACAGGGGAGTAATCAAGTAGATAAGGGATACTTGTGGATGTGATCGATTAAATGACAATTTCTCTATACGGGTGTTAATTACCAAAAGTCACTGAATCCTAGTAGGCTAGGCTAGGCTTTAGATGTAGTATCCATCTCTCGATCAACTACCACGAATCAAGTGAGTTCTCTCGAACCTCAACAAGCATCATACTATGAACAACCTAAAACCTCAATTTATCTACTCTCTCGAGCTAGATGGGTAGGATCAGATTAAGATTCACTCTCTCAAGCTGAACCCATAACAACCCAATCACTACAATCATCAATTGGTAATATTAATTGTAAAACTTCTCTCTCAAGCAAGCATAGAATACTAGTCTAAAACTGCATTTGCAACTACAATTCGTGAGTTAAAACTCAATTACCAATCAAACCCACTTCAAAACAGCAATTTAATCAGTAATTAACAACACCAATAAGCTAATTTACGCAAATAATCAGATAATCACACCCCTAAAAATGGGGGTTTTACCCACACATCATAAAAAGTAAGAAATCAATACCAATTACTTTCTCCATAAGCTAGGTATTAATCTTTAAACCTTTACAATGCTTCAATTTATCTTCAAATCCAAAAAACCCACTCAAAAACTACTAGAAAACTCCTAAAAACTAAGAAAAGTAATGTTCAAGATGAAAACTCAAAGTTCAACAATGGTAAAATTACTCACGAAAATGACTGGACCCCTTTTCTCTTTTTTGAAATTCAATTTATATATTTTTAAATTTTGGCCTTCAGGGTCACTCGGTGGAGTTAGTCGAGCATCATCGATAAAGTCGGCGATGCGCCAACGGCTCCTTAAATTGCCAGTTTGCCTTGACTCGTCATCCTTCAGACTCTGTAACTTTAGGCGATCAATGTTTGTACCGCCGATCCGTTTGACGGTTTACCGAAGGTCCAAATCCATCAACAAGTTGGCTTCTCCCCAGGGTTGGCAGTCTAGAACTTTAGGCGAGCTGAAGTGCCACTCGACTTTGGCGATCTTCAGCTTTCACTATCTTCAGCCTTTTTCATCTTTTTGACTCCTTTTTGCCAGGTAATGTCCTTGCCTTGCTCTTTTTCCTTCATATCTTCAAATTAGCATTAAAACATCAGTTTAGAGTACCAAATAAACATCGAGGACACTAAATCTATGAATAACAAGCCCTAAATGAGTCGAAATCCCAGACTCATCAGTTGTCAGAGAAACGATGATTTTAAGATCGCTTCAAGGGAGACAGGTCTTTTGTTGCTTGTCACTATATTAAATGAAGAATGTTGTGAAATAATAATTGAAGAACCACTAGTCAGAGTACAAGAAGAATTAGGATCAGGTTGAGACCTTTGAGGGTGGCATGGCATGAGAAATTAAGAAGATAATATAAGGAAAATTTCATGATAAACTTTCGCGAATGGTTAACAATCACCCAAAATATACATGAATGGAATCTAGGGTAAGATTTCTAGCCTGAGATAGAAGAAATGCCACTTGTCTATGAATAAAATAGATGAAAAATTCACTAGAAACCAAATTTACTTCATGTACTATGCTTTTCAAAATACCAATTTAAAATTTTACATTTTAAGTAAATACATAAAGAATTCACTTGAAATTAGATCAACTTCGCTCTCCAAAATCATAGTTGGACTTTTAGCATTTTAGGAAAATATATAAAGAATATATTTGGACCCAAATCTACTTTATGTAATATGCTTTTTAAAATCACTATTGGACTTTCTACATTTTCAGAAAATACATGATGAATTCACTTCGAACTAGATTAAAATAATTGACTAGACTTCCCAAAATTATAGTTTGACTACTAGCATTTTAAGAAAATACATAAAGAATTTATTTGGAATCAAATCTGCATCATGGACTATGCATTTCCATATCATAGTTCATTTTAATCATTTTAAGAAAATACATGAAAAAACTGAATTAATTATATGGAAATATTAATATTCTTAGGGATCTATAAATAAATCTCTAATCCTCAATTAACTTGCTCTATGATTGTCTCTTCTCTCCCAAAGAAAGTGTTCCCTTTTTAATTCAAAAATATAACTAGTAGGGAGTCTGAGAATAATAGAAAATTAGGAATATGTGATAGAAACTACCTCTTTTATAAAAAGATAAAAAGCTTGTTCAAGATACCACATAAGCTATCAACTCTATTCGATTTACAACTTTGGTTTATTATCTTTTATTTAGGCAAAGTTACTTTATTCTAACTCAAATTCAAGTTAGGAAAAAAGTCAAGAAGTATTTACGTTATATCGAAATTGTGAGGATGAGTAATCAAGTTAACCATGAAATCTATATTTAAAATATGGTGATGTCCCGAGAAGAAAACATTATGGCAATGAAGCAAAAGAATGAGGAGAAAAAATGGAAATTGTTGTTCAATGAAATAGTTGAAGGAAAGAGCTTCTATGAACTTGATGTTGAAGAACTTAAAGATATGATAAATCTAGTTGAACTTAAGAAGGCTAGAGTTGCAGAAAGAAAGAAACAACTCCATGAACAAAGACAGTCAATAGAAGGTAATGGCAATGTTTGAGAGAAGAATGATGGAAACCCTAAAAATTTATTTTTATTACACATTTTGTACTTTATTGTTGAGTCAATATTAGTCACATAATATTTTGTATGTTTCTTTAATTTCTGATCATTTATCTGGTCTTATTATTATGTTATTTGTTCTAGTGATATGTTAAAGTTATTTTATTTGACTAGGAAAACTTATGTACTATTCTTCAGCCAATAGTATTATATGTGGAAGATTTGATATGTTGTTGAATATGATTTTTCATATATCCTGAATTTTTCCTCCTCTCTCTATATAGATATACTTATGTTTAATTTTATTAGACATATATATTATTTAAGCATTTTAAATTAATTTAAAAAATTGTCTATTTATTAAATATGTATATAAAATAAAAAATATGATCTCCTTATATATGAAAATCTCAATGATTCAAAGCAATTAATAAGGGTGAAATTTTTTATTAGTAAATGTTTCCATCCCAATTTCCTTTGGTGGAATAAATATGTAAAAAGTAATTACTTATGATTATCTCGTTGTTTTACATGAATCAAAAGGTTTAATATATATTAAAGCGATACAACTAGCGCATCACATGTAATTAAATTAATCTTTGTTTCAGATATATATTTTATTGTTGTCAAATTTAATAAAGTTGTAGTAATACTCCTCTGCTAGTAATAATATTGTTATGACTTAGCTTCATATTGAAAATATACTCAAATCAAATATTTGTACTTGTATCAAATTCTTCTTCATCGTAGAAACTGCTACTTAAATATGTTTGTTTGCCTAAAAATAATCAATAACTAATCTCATTTCTAACTGTCATAAGAGATCAAAGATGTTGGAAAACTATAGTCTTCTTCTCCTTCTCTCGGAGGCTAAGAGAATAGTATCATTTCTAGTTGTTGAACTAGATCATGTTTTAATCTCGTTAATCCTACTATTTTTTCTTTAGTTCATTTTACTATGACCTATCAATTTTCCACCGCGTCTGCATTGATAGAAATTGGTTTAAAATACTTTTATTAGACCTGAGAGATCATTGCTTGGAGTTTCTACTCATAGTCAAAACTTGGTCTACGTTGCTAGAAAAGTTAGAATTTTTAAGACTACTTGAAGGGGGATAGACCTTTCTGTGGTTATAAGTAGATTCAATGTATTTGAATAACTATTAATCAGAGTAGGAGAAGTAGGACTAGGGTTACGTCGAGTGATTTTAGGGTGGTGTAGCATGGGCTCTAGAATAATACGGAATTAGGAATATGTGATAGAGGTAGTGAGTCCTCCTATTCCGAGGACTTCGACACTTTTATAGCTTTTCTTTACTTCAGTTTTCTGAAATTGTATGTGGTGTATGGGTTACGTCCTAACCGCTTCCTTTGATGTAATAAATGGCTTGTTGAGACTATGTTAGACTCTCTTTTTGTCAAAACTGTTTTATGATATAAGACTATTCTTTGAAATCTTTAATTTTATTATCTTGTACGGGATAAGCTAAGTTGCTATTGTAGGCCCTTTCAGGGTTCTATATGCAACGTTACGTCTAGGGTATACTTTTGGTTGTCACACTCGAGAACCGAATGAAAGGACATTCTAGATAAAACATGGTATTTCATAGCTAATTGCATTGATGAAATTCCATTTCTAGCACATTTACCAAGAAAATTGACCTAAGTCAAACTTTAAAGAAAAAATGCCTAATCGCAGTAACTCCAAATGAAAGCCTCGAAATTCACACCAATCATCACACTAGACCAAAATGACCCTTCCAAAGCTTATGAACTGACGGAATTCTGATCTGACATCAGAATCTCCTGATGTGGACTACAACTAATTATTTCGAGCATTAAGCCTCCAAATCTCAAAAACTCACACCAAACTAAACCGAGCACCTTGAGAAGTGTTCCAGCTGACCCTGCATGATACAAAAGCGATAAAGAAGTTATGAGAAGGGGGGAAATAGTAAAAGTATACAAAATAGATCAATGACCTCAAGGGCCTTTACAGAAGTAGTTGAAGGAAAGAATTTATATGAACTTGATGCTACCTAACTTAAAGGTCTTATAAAGCTAGTTGATCTTAAGAAGGCGAAAGTTGAAGAAAGAAAGAAACAACTTCATGAATAAAATCAGATAATAGAAGGTACTGACATTGCTGGAGAGAAGAATGATGGACACCCCAAATATTTATTCCGATTATGCTTTATTGATGAGTTAATTTTATTTACCTGATATATTTTTTTTCAATTTTTTTTATCATATCTATTCTTATTATTAAGTTGTATCTTCTAGTTATATGTTCAAGTTATTATATTTTTATAGAAAATTTATCTACTATTGTTCAATAAATAGTATTAATTTATAAGATTTTGATATGTTGTTGATTCTTATTTTTAGTAACATATCGTAAGTTTCTACTCTTGTCACGCCCCGAGCCTACACCCTGGACGTGGCCGTTACTCGAGATTGCAAGTCCCCAAGTGAACCATTGACCTGGCTCATTACTCAGCGGAAGACTTACTAAATTGAAATAGGAATCTCAAATACAAAATCAACTCATAAAGATATCATTAATGAAAATAGTTTAACTTAATATAATCTGAAATACTCAATAAACATTACTGATCAACTCAAGTCTTTAGAACATTGAAAAAGATATGGGAAAAGACTCCTCAACTACTACTGTCTATGAAACCTCTAAAATACTATCATTGAAGTCGGGACAAGAGTCACGACATCCGAAGAAAATAAAACTAAAATGTGAAGCCCTCCGGAAAGGAAGGAGGCTCACCAAAGCTAGCTGGGACTGCAAGTGGTATCAATGGACCGCCTTTTGATTACCTTGAATACCTTTATCTGCATCATGAAAAGATGCAGGGCAAATGGCCTCAGTAAAGATGCAATTTATTTAAAGCTGTTAAAACGGTAGATAATAACTCAATGTATATAAAAATACATTGATACCACTGGTTCCATTTTGCCTGCATATTTTTATGATGCAGATGCAGGTATTCAGGGTCATCATCAGGCCCTCCGTTGATACCACTTGCAGTCCCAGCTAGCTTTAGTGATCCTCCTTGCTTTCCGGAGGGCTTAACATTATAGTTTTATTTTGTTAGGATGTCGTGGGTCTTGTTCCGACTTCCATCATAGTTTTTAGAGGCTTTATAGACAATAGTAGTTGAGGAATCTTTTCCCATCTTTTTTGTGATGTTTTAAAGACTTTGAGTTGAACACCTATGTTCATTTGAGTATTTCAGATTAGATCAAGTTAAAATATTTTCATTAATGGTATCTTTATAAGTTGAATTTGCATTTGAGATTTCTATTTCACTTGAGTAAGTCTTGCACCAAGTAATGAGTCAGGCCAAGGGTTCACTTGTGGATCAAAAATGATTCTCGAGTGCCGGCCACGTCCAGGGTGTACGCTCGGGGAATGACAAAATATTTGCCTTCAATTCAAGAAAAACAGGGTCTTGGTCTTGTTTCTCTTTCACTTAAGACACTAGTGATGATTCAGCCTCATTCATCACCACCGCTCCACCTTCATTGGAATCCAACAACCGGACACCCAATCGTGCAAGTATGTGCACATCATTGGCCAACTCTTTCTTGCCTTCCTCAACATGGGAAGTACTACCCATAGATAATATACTCAAAGCATCAGCAACAACATTAGCCTTACTTGGGTGATAGATGATACTCATGTCGTAATCCTTGAGTAACTCTAACCACCTCCTCTGTCTGAGATTAAGCACTTTCTGACTGAAAACATATTCAAGACTCTTATGATCAGTGAACACATCTATATGAACACCATAGAGATAGTGCCACTATATTTTCAAAGAAAATACTACAGCAGTCAACTATAGGTCATGAGTAGGGTAGTTCTTCTCGTGAACCTTAAGGTGTCTGGAGGCATAAGCTATAACCTTACCATTTTGCTTCAATACACCACCAAGTCCATCTCTGGATGCATCACAATGCACAACAAAGCCTTGTGTACCCTCCGGTAGGGTCAACACTTGGGCAGTAGTTAACCGGGTTTTCAATTCCTGAAAGCTTTTCTCACAAGCTTCAGACCCTTGAAACTTTATTGTCTTCTGAGTCAACCTTGTCAATGGGAATGAAATAGATGAAAAACCCTCGACAATAACCAACAAATCCTAAGAAACTCCTTATATTAGTTAGAGATTTGGTTCTGGGTTAGTTCTGCACTACTTCAATCTTCTGAGTGTCAAATCGAATCCCTTCTCTAGATACAATGTAGCCTAAGAATGCCACGGACTCAAGACAAAACTCACACTTGGAAAATTTTGCATACAACCCTTTATCCTTGAGAGTTTGGAGAACTATTCTGAGGTGACTAGCATGATCCTCCTCATTCCTTGATGTCATCAATAAACACGATAACAAACATGTCAAGATATTACTTGAACACTCTATTCATAAGATCCATGAACGTTATAGGAGCATTGTTGAAACCAAAAGACATAACAAGAAACTAATAGTGACCATAATGGGTCCTGAATGCTGTCTTTGGGATGTCACTTTCTCTTACTCTAAACAGATGATAGCCAGATCTGAGGTCTATCTTAGAAAAGCAAGTGACACCTAAAGTTGATCAAATAGATCATCAATTCTCAGAAGAGGATACTTATTCTTTATAGTGACCTTGTTCAACTGGAGGTAATCTATGCCCATCCTAAGAGAACCATCCTTCTTCCTCACAAATAATTCTGGAGCACCCCTAGGTGAGACAAGAGATCGAATAAAACCTTTTTCAAGAAGATCTTTCAACTGCTCTTTTAACTCTTTCAACTCAACTTGAGCAATTCTATATGGCAGAATAGAGATAGGTTGAGTATCAGGAAGAACATCTATGCAAAATTCTATTTCTCTCTTAGGAGAGACTTCGAGGAAGATCATCTGGAAAGACCTCTGGAAACTCACTCACAACTGGAACTTACTGAATAGGCAGTGTCACAACACTAGAGTCATTAACTCGGACTAAGTGATAGATGCACCCCTTAGAGACTAACTTTTTGTCCTTAAGATATGAAATAAAATGACCCTTAGGCACTTCTGAACTACTCCTCCACTCTATAACTGGTTCATTAGGAAACTGAAACTAAACTACTAGAGTTCGACATTCAACTGAGGCATAACAAGCATGAAGCCAGTCCATACCTAAAATAACATCAAAGTCCACCATGTCTAACTCGACTAAGTCAGCCATGGTGTTCTTGTGATTGACAGAGATGGTAAAATCACGATAAACACTCTCGACTAAAATAGACTCACCAATTAGTGTGGAAACACTGAAGGGCTCAAGCAGTCATTTGGGAAGAATACAAACCTCATAGCAATATACTGGGCCAGAAAAGATAGACTCGCACCTGGATCAAGCAATGCATATAACTCAAAAGTAAAGACTTTGATCATACCAATGACAATATCTGGTGAATTCTCCTACTCTTGGCTCTTGGTGATAGCATACAGATGTTTTGCTCCTCTGCGTGTACCTAATGTAGCTCCTCTTGGAGCTGTTTTATCTACTAGAGCCGTTGAAGAAGATTGGGCTCTATTTCCCCCATTACCATTACCTTCCTAGTTCTTAGGGCACTCTCTCATAAATTGACCTATCTGACAACACTTGAAGCAGCCATTGGAGTCATCAAGACACGCTCCTGGGTTGTTCCTACCAAACTTAGCATATTTAGGGGTCAAGTTGGCCCCTTGTGCCGCACTACCCCGACACTGAGTAGGTCGAGCTCTGAAGTTCTGCGAATTTTTATTTCTAAAATCACCTCTATTCTTTAGTGCAGGTGTACTAGCTAATAACGGTGTAGGTCCAGTTGGCCTATGTTGAAAGATGACCGGTTCACATTCCGGGTCTTCTCCTATCCGGACTCATTACTAGGCGTCTTAGCCTTCTTTTTATGGAAATCTTCCCTGTCTCTCAACTTGTCCTCTTCAACCTGCTGCACATGGATCAGAAGCCTTGCTATGTCCCTATCCCCTATCAACATAACAACCTTACCCTCTTTGCTTGACAAGCAGGACAGTCAAGACACAAATAGACTCATCCTGCTCCTCATATCAACAACCATCTCCGGAGCATAACGGGACAGTTGAGTGAACTTGAGGCTCTACTCATGCACACTCATGGACTCCCACTTAACAGTGAGAAATTATCTTACCTTTGCCTCTCTCAGCTCACGGGGAAATAAACTCCCCATGAGGCACTTTCAAACACAGCCCAACTCACAATTGGTGCCCCTTCAGCCCTACTCTTTTTCCATTGGTCGTACCAAATCCTAGGAACACACTTGAGCATGGTATGCAGCTAATTCCACTCGCTCAGGATCAGCAACATGCAAAACCTTGAACACCTTCTATAGCTCCTCCACAAAGTTCTCTGGATCCTCAATGACATTTAAGCCTTTGAATTTTGGGGGATTTATCCTCAAGAACTCACGGATCCTGGATGTATTAGCCACATCCTGACGGACCACTCTTTGTTGACCAGCTTGGTCGGCCACAACTTGACTCAACATCCGGATAGCATCCCGGAACATAGCCTTAGTGACCTCTCCTTGAGGGGTTTCACTTCTGGTGCATTGGGAGCCCCTTGATCCTTGGGATCAACATTTCTCCTAGAAATACAAACGGTTTTCTTCGCCACCTTTCCCTGAAGTAGCTCCTGTTGGAGCAGCTCTATCTACCGAAGCCGCTGAAGAAGATTGGGCTCTATTTCCCCCATTACCGTTACCCTACCTGTTCTTAGGGAAATCTCTCATAAAGTTACACATTTTACCACATTTGAAGCAGCAATTGGAGCTATCACGACACGCTACTGGGTGGTTTTTACCATACTTGGCACATGTGGGGGTCCAATTAGCCCTTTGTGCAACACTACCCTGAGATTGAGTAGGTCGAGCTCAAAATTTTTTGGAGTTTTTGTTCCTAAAATAACCTATATTCTTTGGTGCAGTGCACTAGCTCATGATGGAGTAGGTCCAGGTGACCTTTTATGAAAGGATGACCGATTCACATTTCCAGTCTTCTGTTGGCCAGACTCATTGGTTGATGTCTTAGCCCTCTTAGTGCGGAACTCCTCCTTGTCTTTAAACTTATATTCTTCTACTTAATGCACATGGATCATGAGCCAGGCTATGTACATGTCCCCTATCAACATAGCCGCCTTACCTTCCTTACCTAACAAGTAGGATAGCCAGACACAAACAAGCTCATCCTACTTCTCATATCAGCCACCATCCCCGAAGCATAACGAGATAGTTGAGTGAACTTTAGGTTGTACTCATGGCCACTCATGGATTCCAGTTTAAGATTCAGAATTTCTCTTACCTTTGATTCCCTTAGCTTATGGGGAAAGAAGCGTCCTAAGAAGGCACTTTCAAAAATAGCCCAACTCACAAGTGGTGCCCCTTCAGACATGTTGTTCTTCCATTGGTCGTACCAAATCCTAGAAACACCCTTGAGTTGGTATGAATATAACTCCACAACTCAGTATCGGCAACACACATAACCTCAAACACCTTCTACAGTTCCTCCACAAAGTTCTCCAGATCCTCAAAAATATTCTACCCAGTGAACTCCAGGGGATTCATTCTCAAAAACACATGGATTCTGGATGTATTAGCCACATCCTGATGAACCACTCTTTCTTGACCAACTAGATTTACCACAACTTGACTCAACATCCAGATAGCATCCTGAAACTCAGCATTAGTGACCTCTCCTTAAGGGGGTTGCACTTCTGGTGCATTGGGAATCCCTTGATCCGTGGGATCAACATTTCTCCTACAATAAAAATGAATAATTTTTAAAGAATTATTAATAGCAATGGTAGACTCATAGGTCTTAATATTATGTCTAGAAATGAAACTGAAATTACCTAGATGGTAAATCTTTTTAAAAGGTTCCTCTGGTATATTCCAGTTTTGAAGATCATTTTCTAATTTAGAAATCTTAGTTGCTTGAGAAGATAAATTAATATTGTTAAAAATATGTTGATTATTTTCTATTTTGAGAAAATATTGTCTTAAGGGCTTACATTAAAATATATTCAACAAGTATAACAATAATTAATAATAAATATGCTAGCATTTATGGAGTATTAAAACATTTATCAAAGATCCAAATTATGTTTCTAAGGGAGTTTCTCTTTTCTTTACATCTGTTCTTTCCTAGAGTTATCTTGGCTATGGGATCACCATTAACAGGTCTAAATGACCTTCTAGCTCAACGACCTTACAATCGGGCTAGCCAACGTATGAACCGGGTATTATTCGGCTACCTCACACACTTAGGAAAGAATGAACACCTCACACCATGTATAGAAACAGATTGAAGTAACAAGATATATGAAATAATATTCTTATACATACGAACATCTTAAAGTAAATTATAAAGATACTTAAAGTATGTGTAGTTTAGCTTGCTTGAGTGTATCCAAGCGACCGTTGGCTAAGGAAATTCAAACCTTGGAATCTAAGTTCATACAATTGGGAATCTCAAAGAAATGTGGGGTGTTGTCTAGCATTGAGGTTAGGGCCGCCTTTATTGAAGTGATCAAGGCCAAACAATTTGAGGATGAGAATTTGAATGAGCTTAAAAAGAAGACAGTGATTGGTAAGGCACAAGATATGATTCTTGATGTGGGGGGTGTGCTCAGTTTTAAAGGAAGAATTTGTGTTCCTAGAGTGGGTGACTTGATTCAGAATTTATTGATAGAATCATGTGGTTCGCGGTATTCCATTCATCCGGGTGTAACTAAGATGTACCAAGATTTGAAGCGAATTTATTGGTGTCCTGGCATGAAGAAAGATATAGCGGAGTTTGTGGCTAAGTGTCAAAATTGCCAACAGGTAAAATATGAACACCAAAGGCCTGCAGGTTTGCTCCAGAGAATGCCAATTCCGGAATGGAAGTGGTAAAGGATAGCTATGTATGTTGTGGTTGGTCCCTTTGAGGTCCTTGATTGTGTAGGGCCAGTGGTTCACGGATCGTGAAAGGAACCACGGTCCGTCGACCTATCTGTGGTTCACACCCAGCCCTAGAAGTGGTAAACCACGGAGCCCTTCATGGGTCGTGGACCACCTCACGAGCCGTGGGAAGGCTCGTGGGAACGAAACAAAACCTCCCAAGCTCATGCATCAAACCATGGAGCCCTCCACGGGCCGTGGTCTTGATGACGGGCCGTGGGAGGGTCCGTGAACCTGAGCCAGCAGACAACCAGCCCAAGTGAAGAACCACGATGGCCTTCACGGTCCGTGGTCCTTCACACGGGCCATGGTAGGGCTCGTGGTTAGGCCACCTAGAACCAGTAGCCACTGGCCAAGGATCACGACCCACTTGACGGTTTGTGGTCCCTTTGATGGTCCGTCAAAGGGTCCGTGGTCGGCCACCGTCAGATTTTAAGTGGGGTCATTTTGGTCTTTTCCCATATGCGTTGGACATCTAAACTACGTCGTTTTACTTAGTTTAAGCCTAGTAACTTAGTCAGAACTTATCGAGAATGATTATTCTCCAAAATTCATCAAACATAGAACGAAAAGAAGAGGAAAGAGGCGATCCAAACCCTTTAAGAACGCAACAGGTTTTCTTCAGTTCCAGCCCCGAAATTGAAAGATTTCTCCATGAATTTTTTCACCAAGTATTTGGGATTTCACTAGTGGGTTCCTTTCATCCACTAGGTCCTAGAATTTAGTTAGATTCTTGATTCTCTATCTCTTGTTTAGACCTAGGGTTTCTAGAACTTTAAATAATTGTTGTGATTTAGCTGGTATAGTGTTCTTAATTAGATTATCATGTTTCGTAACATTGCTTTTTAGTTCCTTGCATGAAACTCAAAACCCTAATTGTGTAGATTCGTTTAGTTCATGAATTGCAATAGCTAGGTCAGATAAACAGATATACATGCCTCCGCTTTCGAATGTTTCATTGTCCGTACTTAAATGTTGAATTCTCAGTTAGCATGTCAGAACATTGAGCTATCCAGTATATTTTAGTTATGTTGTATTTTACATATTTCCAGTTGGGATTAGGCTTAACACCGAGTTGGACTAGGGTTTTGCGTACCCGTATAGTCCCAGAACTATGTGTCCCCGTAGGAGTATAAGTCCCATTTGTTGGGCATCAAATTTAGTGATCACGTCAGTCATGCCTTTATACCCCTGACAAGGTATATTGGGTCCTCTCAATGGGGCGTATACATCAGACTCCACGTTTAGCTCACGTGGTTTTATGTCGGTTATCGGTAGCTCCCACAGTCAGACTTTAGTGCATTTGACCAGGATTTAAGTTTATACTTCGGTATTTAGTCAGTATGTCATATTCAGGATTTAGTACTTGGTCATTGCATTTAGTTAAGCTTTTCAGTATATTGCAGTATTTACATTCATATTCAGTTATATCATTGCTCAATTACGCTTTCTTCACTTTATATGTTTGTTCAACTATATTTCTTATCCTGCATGCTCTATACATTCCAAGTACAGATGCATACTCTGCGCTATATCCTTTCATGATGTCGGTTTAGGTACTCAGCATCCAGATCACGCATAGATCGGTTCCCGATCAGTGTTCAACAACTTCAGTGATGAGTCCTCATACTTTGAGGACAATCGACATGTTTTTCACTTTTAGTCTTTTATTTCAGTTTCAATTTTGCTAGGGTTAGCTAGGGCATGTCCCAACAACTCTAGTTAGTAGAAGCTTTTCCAGACATAGTATTAGATTCAGCCTTATGTTTTGAGTGATTGTTCAGTATCACTAAACTCTTAGTATCTTTATATTCATATCAGTATTAGGTATTCCCCATCTTTCAGTTAACTATTGTTTTAAGCTTTTGCATAGTTTACTTTTTATTCAGCTATTATCAGTATGCTTATGATATGCCAATTCAGGGTTAGCTTGGGGTCACTCATATCTTAGGTTCCGTGTTTACGTCAAGGAGGTAGCCTCGGGGCGTGAAAATTATGATGGAATTCGGGAAAAGACCCATGACATCCTAACAAAAAAAATCCAAAATGTGAAGCCCTCCAGAAAGCAAGGAGGCTAACCAAAGCTAGTTGGAATGCGATGGGATCAACAGAGCGCCGGTTGATGATTTTGAATACCTGTATATGCATCGTGAAATAATGCAGACCAAATGACGTCAGTACATTGAATGTATGAGCATCTAAGGGAAAAACTGAACATAGGGATACATAGTTGAACTGATAAAAGGAGAACATACGAACCTCGACTCATCTCAATTCAACTCAACTCAATATGAATGCAACAATAACAGATGCAATATATATATATATATATATATATATAAAGCTTTTAAAACAGCAGCTAATATTTCAAATGTATATAAAAATACATAAATAAACTCTTTACTCTTATTTGAGAGATTCTCTAACGACAAACATCACTATGATCTACATGATGATACAACATCTCGCCCACCTTGCCAAAACTGTCCTATACCTTTTCGGAGTATAGGACATAATCAACTAAATATATCCACTAAGCTATGCTTAAAATCAATAAGGAATCATCTAAAAAGTATGATCCTTTACCCATGTTGGCATACATGGTTTATGAGAATTTTCAGTTGTCTGAACTTATTCCCATATCGGTGCTCAATACTACTCCCAATAATATATATATAACTCATGATCATATGTTTAAAAACATAACTCCTCCTCAATTTGAGATAATTGCTCAAAAGGTTCTCTGAAAAGAGATAATGCTCAAAAACTCTTCATCAACTCATTTAGAAATCAAGGTTTCCTCTTGTTTTAAATGTAAATGTGTTACATACTTGGGAATACTTAGTCCCCTCATACTCATTTTAAAATATGAACTCAACTCTCCTCATTCTCATACTCATTTACTCAAGTCTTAAAAAAGGCTATAAATGATTGTAGAAGACTTCTCAAAATGACTCAATAGGACTTTGTCGAACTTTACTCTTTACGTTAATTTGAATTTGGAATGTGAATTCAAGAGTTATAACGATCTCTAAAGGATTAATGAAGATTTTAAGTGTGGATATCAAGTAGAGAACATGGGTACAATTTGAGGGGACACACATAGAAAGAAGTTTGGATGGGTAAGGGACCTGGCGACCCTGCGCCAGCCCCAAAACTACTGAACAATAGTTGAAGCGCACTAAGTGGCGCGCCGCGCCAAGCTATAAACAACTGGGTAGTAGTTCTGCCGCAGTGGTGGCGCCCTACCCCACACCATTCCCATATTTGTGATGAATTTTTCTTCTCAGTTCCAAGGCCTAACTCATCTAGAATCGAATTATTTCCTTCAAACTCCTTCAAAATCATAAACCCAACACAATTAAAACAAAATCCACATAAAACCCACCAAGAACAACACTTCTTCGCAAGACCCTCACCTCAATAACTCAACAAAACTCCATTGTTAAAGAATGAAGCACAAAACCTCATCAAGAATCTCAATATTCACAATCTCATGGACAAATTCATAATTGAAAACTCATGATTGGCGTGAGGGTGAAAAAACCCAACACTATGAGAGCTTACATACCTCGAAAGAACTAAGTTCTTGGAGAAAATCCTCAAAACTTGCAAGAATCTTGAATATTCTTCT
The DNA here is from genome assembly GCA_029582245.1 of Solanum etuberosum. NCBI lineage: Eukaryota > Viridiplantae > Streptophyta > Magnoliopsida > Solanales > Solanaceae > Solanum > Solanum etuberosum. Next base: position 67,437 of record JAJONR010002738.1, read on the forward strand.
TTTTCTCCTCTTGAACTTCTCTCTAAAAAACCCTAAGCTCTTTTGGAATGAATAAAACTTATTCCAATCAGTTTAGACCCCAAAAAGAGTGAAAAAAAACGTGTAGGCCTAGTGGGGTAAGGAGAAGACCAAAATACCCTTCCTTAAAACGGATGAGTTTCCTTAACTATACAGGTTGCACTCAAACGAGCATATCTTCTTCATCCTAACTCGGAATATAGCAAACCTGGTGGCTTAGAAAGAGTACTCAACGGCCTTCGATATGATATCTCATGGGCCACCTAACTCATTCTGTGCTGAAAGTTATGATCATTTGAAGTTGACCCAAAACATAAAGACTGACCAAAGTTCAAGGTGTTACCATATCTCCCATTGGAAATATTCGTCCTCAAATGAGATCACTCTAAGTAGAACAGGGTGTGGAAAAACATCTAACACCCAACTCAAACACCCAACATGTAATTCACATAACTTAGCATATCAACTTAAAGAGAACCAACAAAAGACTTAGTACCTTAGTTTGGAATTTCTCTGGAAGCAAAGAGATGTGGGTATCTCTTTGTCATATCCTCCTCAGCCTCCCAAGTAGCTTCCTCAACAAACTGATTCCTCTATAAGACCTGGACTGATGCAACCTCCTTGGTTTTTAACTTGCGAACCTGATGATCAAGAATGTGAATGGGTATCTCTTCATAAGATAGGATGTCCTTAATACAAATATTCTCGGTAGGTATAATAAGTTAAGGATCGCGCATACACTTCTTCAACATAGAAATATGGAATACCGAATGGACTGCTGCTAACTCTGATGGTAGCTCCAACTCATACGCTACATTTCCAATCCTCTTAGACATCCTATGAGGACCAATGTACCGGGGACTGAGTTTCCCCTTCTTGAAAAATCTCAGTACACCCTTCATGGGTGAAACCTTCAAGTAAACCCAACCTCAGACTCCAATTCTTTTCTCCTAACATCTGTATAAGATTTCTGATGACTTTGCACTGTTTTCAACCTTTATTGAATGATCTTCACTTTCTCCGTAGCTTGATGAACCAAGTCTGGTCCTATCAACCCAGCTTCACCAACCTCAAACCAATTAATAGGAGATCTACATCTTCGCCCATAAAGAGACTCATAAGGAGCCATCTGGATACTAGAGTGATAGTTATTGTTGTAAGCAAACTCTATGAGAGGTAAGTGATCATCCCAATTACCTTCAAAATCGATCACACATCCCCTCAACATATCTTATAATGTCTGAATCGCGCGCTCTGATTGACCATCAGTCTGATGATGGAAAGCAGTACACAAGTTTACCTTCGAACCCAAACCTTTCTACAAAGACTTCCAAAATTGTGCAGTGAATTATGCACCTCAATCTGAAATGACAGACACAGGAACTCCATGAAGTTGTAGTATCTCTTGAATATATAACCTGGCATAATCTTCCTCTCAATAAGAAGTCTTTACCGATAAGAAATGGGTTGATTTAGTCATCTGATCTACAATCACCCAAATCAAATCATATTGCATGCGAGATCGTGGCAAGCTGGTAATAAAATCCATATTAATCATCTCTCACTTCCACTCTGGAAGATCTATATTCTGAGCCATATCATCGGGCCTTTGGTGGTCTACCTTGACTTGTTGGCAATTTGGGCATTTAGCAACAAACTCTGTAATACACCTCTCCATACTACTCCAGTAATAGACTTCTCTCAAATCACGGTACATCTTTGTGGAACCGAGATGGATTAAATATCTGGAACTATGAGCTTCCTCCATGATCCTCTCTTGGAGTTCATCCACCTTTGGTACACACAATCTACCTTGATACCTCAACACACAATCTCCCCCTTTTTCAAAATCCACCACTTTTTGCGTATGAACATGTAACACCTCAGTCTTATAAATAGATAAATTTAGAAAGGACTAAATTAGAAAGAGCTAAATTGAGATTTGGTACAATTTACTCTTAAATTGTGAGATTTGTGTCAATTTCAAACAACCATAACTTTCAGCAGAGGATGAGGTAGGTGTCCCATGAGGTATCAAATCAGAGGTCGTTGAGTCCTCTTTCCAACGCCGCCAAGTTTGCAAAATTCTGAGTTCGGATGAAGGAGATATGCATGTTTGAGTGCAGCCTTTCTAGTTAAGAAAATTCATCTATTTAAAGAGGGGTATTTTGGTCTTTTCCTTACCACACTATCCTAGCACGTTGTTTCATTCTTTTAGGGGTCTAAACTGATTGGAATCCATTTTATTCATTCCAAAAGAGTGTAGGGTTTTTAGACAGAAGTTAAAGTGGAGAAAAAGAAGAACGTTCAAGATTCTTGCAAGCTTTGAAGATTTTCGCGAAGAACTTAGTTCTTACACGGTATGTAAGCTTTCAAAGTGTTGGGGTTTTTCTCTCTCACGCCAATCATGTAAACTTTTACCCATGAATTCATTCTTCAAGTTGATTATTGAGTTCATGAGAAGTTCTTGAGTTTAATTGATAATGAAGTTCCTTTAGTCCTTTAGGTTAGTGTTTTTTTCAAATGAGTTGAGTCTCTTGATAGAGTTTTGGGTGTGTTTCATTGAAAATGTTCTGGGTTTGTGAAATTTTGTTAATTTGGACAATAGAATTGCATTGGGTATGAATTGAATCAAGTTTGGGATAGGAAGAAAAGATCAGGAAAAAATATGCGCCCAGGTCCGCGTTGCGGAGACCTTTTAGAACTTTAGCTTTCAAATAGTCACCCCCCTCTCCGCGCCGTGGAGAGGATATGGAGTTCTCTATCTCAAAAATTATTTTACGACCAAAAATTTAATTCATCTTCCGCGTCACGCCAGTGTTCTCCAATTTGTGTCTTCGCTCGATTCTTATTATCAACTATCTAAACCTTCCTAAATCATTGAGAGACCCTACATTATAATCATAGCTCTTAAATCTTCATTTCAAATCAAAGTAGATATTTAGAGTAAAGTTCAAGAAAACCTTTTTGAGTTATTTTGAGAAGTCTTTTACAATCTTCTAAAACTTGTTTTAAGAATTGAGTGAATGAGTAAGATAATGAGGAGAGTTGAGTTTCTTGTTTCAAAATGAGTATAAGGGAACTAAGTATTCCCAAGTATGTAACTCTTTAACATGTAAAATGAGAAGAAAATTTGATTTCTAAATGAGTTCATGAAGAGTTTTTGAGTATTTTCTCTATTAAGAGAACCTTTTGAGCAATTATCTAAAATTGTGGAGGAGCTATGTTTTTAAACATATGAGCATGATTTATATATATTATTGGGAGTAGTATTGAGCACCGATATGAAGATGAGTTCAAATAACTCTAAATCCTTATAAACCATGTATGACAACATGGTTAAAGGATCATAATTTTTAGATGATTCCTAATTGCTTTTAAGCATAGCTTAGTAGATCCACTTAGTTGAGGATGTCCAATACTACGGCAAGGTATAAGACAGTTCTGGCAGCATGGGCGAGAGATGTATCATCACATTTCTCATAGTGATGCTTGTCAGTTAGAGAATCTCCCAAATAAGAGTAAAAAGTTTATTATTGTATTTTTATATTCATTGAGTTATTATATACTGTTTTAAAAGCTTTATATATATTGCATCTTTATTATTGCTTTCATATTGAGTTGAGTAGAGTATTCTTGAGTTGAGTTGAGACAAGGTGAGTATGTCTTTCTATTTATCAGTTCGAGCTTATGTTTATGTTTCATAGTTCATCTTGCATGCTCGTACATTCAATGTACTGATGCCATTTGACCTGTATCTTTTCATGATGTAGATACAGGTATTCAGTGTCTTCAACAGGCACTCTGTTGATACCACTTGCAGTCCCAACTAGCTTTGGTGATCCTCCTTACTTTCAAGAGGGCTTTGCATTATAGTTTTATTTTGTTAGGATGTCGTGCGTCTTATCCCGACTTCCATCATAGTATTTTAGAGGCTTTATAGACAATAGTAGTTGAGGAGTCTTTTCCTATCTCTTTTGTGATGTTTTGAATGACTTTGAGTTGAACACTTATGTTCATTTGAGTATTTTAGATTATATCGAGTTAAACTATTTTCTTTAATGGTATCTTTATGACATAAGGTTGCATTTAAGATTTCTATTTCATTGAGTAAGTCTTCCACTGAGTAATGAGCCAGGCCAAGGGTTCGCTTGTGGTCAAGATATGGTTCTCGAGTGCTGGCCACGTCCATGGTGTAGGCTCGGGGAATGACAAAACATTTGCCTTCAATTCAAGAAAAACAGGGTCTTGGTCTTTTTTCTCTTTCACTACAGACACTAGTGATGATGCAGCCTCATTGATCATCACCACTCCACCTTCATTGGAATCCAACAACCGGACTCACAATCGTACAAGTCTGTGCACATCTTTGGCCAACTCTTTCTTGCCTTCTTCACCATGTGCAGTACTACCCATAGATAATCTACTCAAAGCATCAGCAAAAACTTTATCCTTACCTAGGTGATAGAGGATGCTCATGTCGTAATCCTTGAGCAACTCTAACCACCTCCTATGTCTGAGATTAAGCTCTTTCTAACTGAAAACATACTGAAGACTCTTGTGATCGGTGAACACATCTACATGAACAACATAAAGATAGTGACGCTATATTTTCAAAGGAAATACTACAACTGCAAACTCTAGGTCATGAGTTGGGTAGTTCATCTCGTGAACATTAAGCTTTCTGGAGGCATAAGCTATAACCTTACCATTCTGCATCAATACAGAACCAAGTCCAACTCTGGACGCATCACAATACACAACAAAGCCTTGTGTACCCTCCGGGAGGGTCAACATAGGGGCAGTAGTTAACTGGGTTTTCAATTCTTGAAAGGTTTTTTCACAAGCTTCATACCATTGAAACTTTACTGTCTTCTGAGTCAACCTGGTCAACGGGAATGAAATAGATGAAAAACCCTCAAAAAACCTTCGACAATAACCATCCAATCCTAAGAAACTCCTTATATAAGTTGGAGATGTGGGTCTGAGTTAGTTCTGCACTGCTTCAATCTTTTGATTGTTAACTCGAATCCTTTCTCTAGAAATAATGTGGCCTAAGAATGCCTCCGACTAAAGCAAAAACTCACACTTGAAAAATTTAGCATACAACCATCTATCCTTGAGAGTTTGGAGAACTATTCTGAGATGACTAGCATGATCCTCTTCATTCCTTGATGTCATCAATAAACACGATAACAAAAATGTCCAGATATGGCTTGAACACTCTATTCATAAGATCTATAAACGTTTTAGGAGCATTGGCCAAACCAAAAGACATAACTAGAAACTCATAGTGACCATAACGGGTCCTGAATGCTGTCTTTAGGATTTCACTTTCTCTTACTCTCAACTGATGATAGCCAGTTTTAAGGTCTATCTCAGAAAAGCAAGTGGCATCCTGAAGTTGATCAAATAGATCATTAATTCTCGGAAGAGGATACTTATTCTTTATAGTTACTTGTTCAACTGGCAGTAATCTATGCACATCCTAAGAGAACCATCCTTCTTCCTCACAAATAAGACCGGAGTTCCCCAAGGTAAGACAGTAGGTCGAATAAAACCTTTATTAAGAAGATCTTTCAACTTTTCTTTTAACTCTTTCAACTCAGCTGGAGCCATTCTATATGGCGGAATAGAGGTAGGGCGAGTATTATGAAGATTATCTACGCCAAAGTCTATTTCTCTCTCAAGAGGGACTCCGGGAAGATCATCTGGAAAGACCTCTAGAAACACACACATAACTGGAGCTGATTCAACAAGCGGTGTCTCAACACTAGAGTCATTAACTCGGACTAAGTGATAGATACACCCCTTAGAGACTAACTTTCTAGCCTTAAGGTACGAAATAAAACAACTCTTAGGCACTACTGAACTACTTGTCAACTCTATAACTGGCTCATTAGGAAACTGGAACTTAACTACTCGAGTTCTACAATCAACTAAGGCATAACAAGCATGAAGCCAGTCCATACCTAAAATAACATCAAAGTCCCCCATGTTTAACTCGACTAAGTCAGCCATGGTGTCCTTGTGATTGACATAGATAGTACAATCACGATAAACTCTCTCGACTAGAATAGACTTACCAACAGGTGTGGAAACACTGAAGGGCTCAAAAAGTAATTCGGGAATAATATAAAACCTTATAGAAATAGATGGGGTCACAAAAGATAGACTCGCACCTGCATCAAGTAATGCATATACAACAAAAGTAAAGACTTTGATCATACCAGTGACAACATCTGGTGAATTCACCTACTCTTGGCGTCTGGTGATACCATACAGACGGTTTGCTCCTCCGCCAGTCCCTGAAGTAGCTCCTCCTGGAGCAGCTCTATCTAATGGAGCCGCTGAAGAATATTGGGCACTATTACCCCCATTACCATTACCTTACATGTTCTTAGGGAACTCTCTCACGAAGTGACCTTTCTGACCACACTTAAAGTATCCATTGGAGTCATCACAACACGCTCCTTGGTAGTTCCTACCACACTTAGCACATGTAGGGGTCTAGTTGGACACTTTTTCCGAACTACCCTAAGACTGAGTAGGTCGAGCTCTGAAGTTCTGCGAATTCTGATTTCTGAAATCACCTCTATTCTTTGGTGCAGGTCCAGTTGGCCTATGTTGAAAAGATGACCGTTTCACATTCCCACTCTTCTGTATCCAGACTTATTACATGTCATCTTAGCTTTCTTGTTGCGGAAGTCTTCCCTATCTCTCAAGTGGTCTTCTTAACTCTGTTGCACATGGATCATAAGCCTTGCTATATCCATTTCCCCTATCAACATACCAGCCTTACCCTCTTTGCTTTACAAGTGGGATAGTCCAGACACAAATAGACTCATCCTTCTCCTCATATCAACAACCATCTCCGGAGCATAACGGGACAATTAAGTGAACTTGAGGTTGTACTCATGCACACTCATGTACTCCTACTTAAGAGTGAGAAATTTTCTTACCTTTGCCTCTCTCGGCTCACAGGGAAAGAAACGTCCCATGAAGGCAATTTCAAACACAGCCCAGCTCACAATTGGTGCCCCTTCAGCCCTGCTCTTTTTCCATTGGTTTTACTAAATCCTAGAAACACCCTTAAGTTGGTATGTAGCTAATTCCACTCGCTCAGTATCAGCAACATGCATAACTTCAAACACCTTTTGTAGCTCCTTCACAAAGTTCTCTAGATACGTAGTGACATTTGCCCCTTTAAATTCTAGGAGATTCATCCTGAAGAACTCACGGATCCTGGATCTATCAGCCACATCCTGATGAACCACTCTTTGTTGACCAACTTGATTGGCCACAACCTGACTCAACATCAAGATAGCATCCCAGAACTCGGCATTAGTGACCTCTCCTTAAGGGGGTTGCACTTCTGGTGCATTGGGAACACTTGATTCTTGGGATCAACATTTCTCCTAGCAGGACGACCTCGACCATCTCTTCGTAGAGGCATGATATGAAAATATATGCACAAGCAAGAATAAAAAGGAACTTTATAGAGTTAAACTCTATTGCACGAAAAAGAGAAAGAATGAAGTGAAATGATTCTTGAATGTTGTAGCCTCTTAATTATAGATGTGGCGCTCTTCACATCGATAACCAAGACTCTACAGACACAGCTTCATAGATACCCTAGGACTCTTGAACTTTGTTCTTTGATACCAAGTTTGTCACACCCCAAGCATACACCCTGGACGTGGCCGGCACTCTAGAACCATTGTTGGTCCCCAAGCAAACTCTTAGCCTGACTCATTAGTCAGTGGAAGACTTACTCTAGTGAAATAGGAATCTCAAATGCAAACTCAACTCATTAAGATACCATTAATGAAAATAGTTGAACTCAATATAATCTGAAATACTCAATGAACATAACTGATAAACCCAAGTCTTTAGAACATCACAAAAGAGATGGGAAAAGACTCCTAAACTACTACTGTCTATGAAGCCTCTAAAATACTATAATGGAAGTTTCGACAAGACCCACGACATCCTATCAAAACAAAATAAAAAATGTGAAGCCCTCTGAAAGAAAGGAGGCTCACCAAACCAAGCTGGAATGTGACAGGATCAACTGAGCGCCGGTTGATGATCCTGAATACTTGTATTTGCATCATGAAACGATACAGGCCAAATGGCATCAATACATTGAATATACAAGCATGTAAGGGAAAAACTAAACATAGGGATACATAGCTCAACTGATAAAATGAGAACATACTCACCCTTACTCATCTCAACTCAACTCAACTCAACTCAATATGAATGCAACAATAAAAGATGCAATATATATAAAGCTTTTAAAATAGTAGATAATAGCTCAAATGTATATAAAAATACATCAATAAACTCTTTACTCTTATTTAGGAGATTCTCTAACCGACAACCATCACTGTGAGCTACATGATGATACAACGTCTCGCCCACGCTGTCAGAACTATCCTAATATTAATGGAGTATAGGACCTCCTCAAATAAGTGGATCCACTAACCAATGCTTAAAATAAATAAGGAATCATCTAAAAAGTATGATGCTTTACTCATGTTGGCATATATGGTTTATGAGGATTTTGAGTTTTCTGAACTCATCCCCAAATCGGTGCTCAATACTAATCCCAATAATATATATATATAACTCATGCTATTCTGTTTAAAACATAACTCCTCCTCAATTTGAGATAATTGCTCAAAAGGTTCTCTTAAAAGAGATAATGCTCAAAAACTACTCATGAACTCATTTAGAAATCAAGGTTTCCTCTTGTTTAAAATGAAAAAGTGTTACATACTTGGGAATACTTAGTCTCCTCATACTCATTTTAAAATATGAACTCAACTCTCCTCATTGTCATACTCATTTGATCAAGTCTTAAAATAAGTTATAAATAATTGTAGAAGACTTCTCAAAATGATTCAAAAGGACTCTCTCAAACTTTACTCTTAACTTTACCTTGAATTTGGAATGTGAATTCAAGAGTTATGATTTGGATATGCATATTCTCTCAAGGATTAATGAATATTTTAAGTGTTGATATCAAGTTAAGAACATGGGTACGCTTCGAGGGAACACACACGGAAAGAAGGTCGGAAGGGTAAGGGACTTGGCGCACTGAGTGTCGCAGGGCACCAGCCCCAAAACTACTGAAAAGTAGTCGGGGCACACTAGGTGGCGCACCACGCCAGGCCCCAAACTACTGGGCAGTATTGCTGGTGCAGTGGTGAGGCCCCACCCTACCCCCATGCCCAGATTTTTTCATAAATTTTTCTTCTCAATTCCAAGGCCTAACTTATCTAGAATCGAAAGATTTCCTTCAAACTCCTTTGAAATAATAAACCCAACACAATTAAAACAAAATCCACACAAACCCCACCAAGAACAACACTCATTCGCAAGACCCTCGCCTCAAGAACTCAACAAAACTCCATTGTTAAAGAATGAAGCACTAAACCTCAAGAACCTCATCAAGAATCTCAATATACACAGTCTCATGGACGAATTCATAATTGGAAACTAATGATTGGCGTGAGGGTGAACAAACCCAACACTATGAGAGCTTACATATCTCGAAAGAACTAACTTCTTGGCGAAAATCCTCAAAACTTGCAGGAATCTTGTACGTTGTTCTTTTTCTCCTCTTGAACTTCTCTAAAAACAACCTAAGCTCTTTTGGAATGACTAAAACTAATTTCAATCAGTTTAGACCCCAAAAAGAGTGAAAAAATGTGTACGCCTATGGGGTAAGGAAAAGACCAAAATAACCCTCCTTAAAATGGATGAGTTTCCTTAACTAGATTTGCTGCACTCAAACAGGCATATCTCCTTAATCTGAACTCGTAATTTTGCAAACTCGGTGGCGTTGGAAAGAGGACTCAATGACCTTCGATTTGATACCATATGGGCCACCTAACTCATACTGTACTGAATGTTATGGTCGTTTGACATTGCCCCAACACTTCAAGACTGACCAAAGTTCAAGGTGTTACACTTCCTCTCTCTAGATAAATTAACTTAAGTTTAACTTTTATTACATACATATATTATTTTGACATTTAGATCTATAGAGTTAATGAACTTTCATGTCTTTATTAAATACTTTTGAAAAACAAAAAATATGTATCTCCTTATATATGAACGAACATGTCATTGAATCAAAGCAATTAATAAGGTTGAAATTTTTTATTAGTAAATGTTATTCAAGTTTCCTTCAGTGGGAAAAGTATTTTGAAAGAGATTACTTCTGAGCATCTCGTTGTGTTATTTGAATCACATTATTTAATATATGTTATAGCGATAAAATTGAGCGTCACATGTAACTAAATAATATTTTTTTGAGATATTCTTTCTAAATTATGCAAAATTGAAACAACAATGTAGATTAACAATTAATAAACTGGTGGTAAAATTTCGCCACTAGTGATAGTGCTTTCATGACTTAGTTTCATATTCAAAATGTACTCAAATCAAATATTTGTACTAATATGAAATTCTTCTTCTTCAAAGACAGTGGTGCATAAATATTTTTTTCTTTGAAATGATATCGAATAAATAATATCATTTCTAATAGCCAATTGAGAACCAAGATGTTGGGAAACTATAGACCTCTTCTCCCTCACTCAAAGACTTGAAGTCTATTTTCCTTTTTCATTGCAACACTAGGTCATATTTAGAATCACATTGACCATATCATTTATGCTTTACTCCATTTAACCATATACTATATATTTTTCACCTTGTCTTTCTTGGTAGAATTCGTTGAAATATTTGATAGGAAAAGAACTCATTAAGAATATTATTCTTTAACCAATGAAATAGTACTACTCAGGGTAATATGGTATGGAAGATGACTAGTTGGAGTTTCTATGTATATATAGTTTGAACTTTCGTATACGTTGTCAGAAAAATGATGATTTTAAGATTGCTTCAAGGGCGATAGGTCTTTGGGTGGTCGTAACTATATTAAATGAAGAAGGTTGTGAAATAATGGTTGAAGAACCACTATTCAGAGAACGAGAAGAAGTAGGATCAGGTCGAGGCCTTTGAGGGTGGCATGGCATGAGAAATTAAGAAGAGAATAAAATGAAAATGTCATGATCAACTTTCGTGGATGGTTAACAATCAGTCAAAATATACATGAATGGAATCTAGAGTAAAATGGCTAGCCTGAGAGAGAAGAAATGCCACTTATGTATGAATAAAATAGATGAAAAATTCACTTGAAACCAAATTTACTTTATGGACCATGCTTTTCAAAACAACAATTTAAATTTTGACATTATAAGTAAATACATAAAAAATTCACTTCAAATCAGATCAACTTCGCTCTCCAAAATCATAGTTGGACTTTTAGAATTTTAGGAAAATAAATAAAGAATATATTTGGAACCAAATCTGCTTCATGTAATATCTTTTTTAAAATAACTATTGGACTTTCAACATTTTAAGAAAATACATGAAGAATTCATTTGGAACTTAAAAATCATTGACTAAACTTTCCAAAATTATAGTTTGACTACTAGTATTTTAAGAAAATACATAAAGAATTAATTTGGAATCAAATCTACATCATGGACTATGCATTTCAATATCATAGTTTGACTTTAGACATTTTAAGAAAATACATGAAGAATTCATTTGGAACTTAAAAATCATTGACTAAACTTTCCAAAATTATAGTTTGACTACTAGTATTTTAAGAAAATACATAAAGAATTAATTTGGAATCAAATCTACATCATGGACTATGCATTTCAATATCATAGTTTGACTTTAGACATTTTAAGAAAATACATGAAGAATTCATTTGGAACTTAAAAATCATTGACTAAACTTTCCAAAATTATAGTTTGACTACTAGTATTTTAAGAAAATACATAAAGAATTAATTTGGAATCAAATCTACATCATGGACTATGCATTTCAATATCATAGTTTGACTTTAGACATTTTAAGAAAATACATGAAGAATTCATTTGGAACTTAAAAATCATTGACTAAACTTTCCAAAATTATAGTTTGACTACTAGTATTTTAAGAAAAT